>ML780713.1:384524-396452 GCA_009831015.1 Picea engelmannii | reverse complement strand
ACGTCGCTAACATCTTCCTGAACGCCTCTTCGGCAGAGATCGGGGATGAGGGAGGGGGGTCCCCTCCCCCTGGAGTGGCCATGGCGGCAGCCTGGAGCTGCGCAGCAAACCCTAGAGGTTGCGAATCGCTACACTATCTGAGTTGGGGTGAATCCTCGATGGTGCTTGTTGTCAACTTTTAAAAGTTGAAGGACATGGGGGTGGGCTTTGATCCACTTATGTGTGCACGGGTCACGATACCATTTATTATAGTATCTCTGGGTGCAACCACATGTTCGACCACTACCTCAAGGTGTCCCCATGGCTCCAGGTAAAGCCCTCACGAGAATTGAACCTTGCCCAACGGTGAAAAACTCCTCGCTTTCCACCATTGGATCCAACCCCTTTGGGCCTTTTCATGGCTCTTTTGTTATGCTCATGGTCTAGTTAGATTAACTTATTCATTTCCTGTTTTATCGGTTTGATATCCAATTTGTTTTCCATATTACTGAGGATCAAATTGTTGGTTAGTTTTTCTTCTAGCTATTTAATCTTATCTCACAAGTTGTGATTTTCTTCAACCCCTCCTTCTTGGGTTGATTTTTTATGTTTTTCCATTTCTTGAATCCTATCCTTCATTTTCTGCAATTCACTCTTGAACCCTAAAAATCTATCCTCTATTTGAGTTTGAATGATATCTTTAATTTTTTAGCAATCATTGGCTCTAGTTCTATTTGGAGTTTTATGTCTCTTTGTTCACTCTTTTTTTCTAATTTTTCTAACTCTATTTGGAGTTTTACATCTCTTTCTTCACTCATTGCAAAAATATTAATACACTAATAAAGACAACATTAATAATACATTAATAAAGTAGTAATACATTAAACTTAATGTATTTAGCAAAGCATTATGAAAATATTAATTCATTAACAATATATTATTACATTACTATAATGTATAAATTAAAGTATTAACATGCTAATAATGCATTATTAAAGTAATAATACATTAATAAATACATTATTAAAATAATAATACATTAATAAATACATTATTAAAATAGTAATACATTAATAAAAACATTATTAAAGTAATAATACATTATTAAAGTATGGATACATTTATTGAAATTGATCATGGTTTACAATGGTTAACCATGATTATGGTTTCTTATGGTCATAAATATGAATTACTTTGATACATTAAAGTATATTTAAATGTATTAATTTAATTAATTAATACATTAATACATTTTTAATAAACACATTAATAAAGTATTGGTAAACAAATAAAATAATACATTAATAATAGATTAAATAGTAGGACTTTAATAAAGTATTAACACATTATTACAATAATATAATGTATAAATTAAAGTATAAATTTTCATTAATGTATAATATAATGTATTTTTTACTTCACACATTAATAATGTAATGTAATAATTAATTAATATATTAATGTATAATGTAACATATAACTTATTATTTATTTGATACATTAATAATGTAATGTATTAATTAATTAATACATTAATGTATAATGTAACATAATAAATAACTAATACATTAATAATGCATTTTATTAATTTATTAATATATTAATACATTTTTAAAGTATTAATACACTAATAAAGTAATGTGTTAATAAAGTATTATTAAAGTATTAATACATTATTAAAGTAGTAATGCATTATTAATACATTACTAAAGTATTAATACATTAATTGAAAATGACCACGATTGACTATGCTTGACCATGACCATGGTTAACTTTGGTTGAGCATGACCATTGTTAACTTCCCTATAACTTCAATATGCATGACCTTCATTATGGTTGACCTTTGGTGAGCATGGTTGACAATGGTTTGTCATGTTTGACAATTTTTGTTTGTAGAAGATCATTATTAATTAATACACTGCTAAAGTATTAATACATTAAAACATTAATAAAGTAGTAATGCATGATTAAAGTATTAATACATTAATAATGCATTAGTACATTACTGCAATGTCTAAATTAAAGTATTAATTTACAGAAATGTAGAATGGCCTTGTCTAAATTAAATGAGGTGATAGCCTTGTCGTCACGAGGCTATGTTCGTCACATTGTGATGACAAGATATTTGTGTGACAATGCGATGACATGAGATCTGCAACATATTGCGATGACAAGATATTTTCTTCACATTGTGATGAGGGTGATATATTCATCACAATGCGATGACAAGGATATGTTTGTCACTTTGTGTCAACAAGGATATGGTCATCACATTGTGACGACATGATATTTTTGTCATAGTGTGACAACACGATATTTGCATCAGATTGAGATGACATGATATTTACGTCACATTGTGATGGCATGATATTTGTGTCACATTGTAACAAGGAGGCCATGTTCATCACAATGTGAAGACAAGGCTATGTTTGTCACATTGCGACAACAAGTCTATGGCCCTCACATTGCAAATATAGGATATTTGCATCACATTGTGACTACATGAAATTTGTGTCACATTGCAACGACGGGGATATGTTCATCACATAGAGACGAGAAGGCTATGTTTGTCAAATTTTGATGACAAGGTTATATTCATCACATTGCAATGACAAGGCTATGATTGTGACATTGCAATGACAAGGGAATGTTAAGAACATAGCAATGAAAAGGGTATGTTCAGAACATAGCAACGAAAGGACTCTGTTCTACATATAGCGACAATAAGGCTATGTTCATCACATTGTGATGATAGGATATTTTCATCGCATTGTGAGGACATGGTGTTTGCATCACATTGGGATGATGAGGCTATGCTCGTCACATTGTAGGATATCTTCGTCATAGTGTGACGATAAGGATATGTTATTCATAGTGCGATGATAGGGATATGTTCTTCACAATGTGATAATAAGGCTTTAGTTTCCATGTTGCAATGATAAGGCTATGTTCATCACATTGCAATGACAAGGCTATGTTTATCACATTGAAAATGCAAGGCTATGTTCAACACATTGTGAAAACAAGGGTATGTTGATCACATTGTCATGAAATGATATTTATATCACATTACGAGGATTGGATATTTGTGTAACATTGCGATGATGAGGCTATGTTCATGACATTGCAACAACAAGTTTATATTCATCACATTGTGATTATAAGACATGGTGATCAAATTGCGATGGTGGGGCTATGTTAGTCACATTAGAATGACATGGCTATGTTTAACACAATGGGACGTTACTATGTTTTTTAGATTGTGATGCTACTATGTTCATCACATTGCAACAATACTATGCTAGTAATTGGGATGATGTATTAATAATACATTATTAAAGTATTAATACATTAATTGGAAATGGCCATGGTTCACTATGGTTGACCGCGACCAATGTTAAATTTTGTTGACTTTGACCATTGTTAACTTCCCTAGAACTTCACTATGCATGACCTTCAATATGGTTGACCTTGGTTGAGCATCATTCACAATGGTTAACCATGTTTGACAATTGTTATGTGTAGAATATCATGGGTAGCCTTGACCATCACTATGGATGGCATTAATACATTAATTTATATTGTAAAGTATAATTAATTAATACATTAATATATTATTAATTAATATGTTGATAAAGTATTAATACATAAATAATGCATCATCACATTAATATAATGTCTAAATTTAAGTATTATTTTTCATTAATGTGTAGTGTAACTTATTAATTAATTGATACTTTAATAAATCATTGTATTAAATTATTAATACATTATTAATTAATATATTGCTAAATTATTAATACACTAATTCGTTTTAATAATACATTAATAAAGTAGTAATACATTGACTTTACTAACCTTAGTAATAAATTATTAGGACCTTAATGACCATACTAATACATTAATAAAGTATTAATGCATAGCCTTATTAAATAACCAAGGTTGAACATAGCCTTAGTAAGTATCCTAGGTTGAAAATAGCCTTGATGCATTAATTTGGCTGATGTTATGTTTGTCGCATTGCGACGATAAGGCTATGGTCATCGCATTATGACGAAATGATATTTGTGTCACATTGCGACGACATGATATTTTGATCATATTGCGATGAAATGATATTTGCATCACATTTCGACAACATGATATTTGCATCACATTGTGACGAGGAGGCGATGTTTGTCACAATGCGATGATAAGGCTATGTTTGTCACATTGCGATGATAAAGACAACAGTCGTCGCATTGGAATGACGTGATATTTGCATCACAATGTGATGACATGATATTTTTTATCACATTATGATGAGGAGGCCATGTTCGTCACAATGTGACAACACGGCTATGTTTGTCACATTGCAACGACAATGATATGGTTGACACATTGTGATGACATGATATTTATGTCACATTGTGATGAAAGGATATTTGCATTACATTCCGACGACATGATATTTTCATCTCATTGCAACATTATATGTTCGTCACATTGCGACACATTATGTGTTGCAACATTTGTGTCAAATTGCAACATGTTCATCACATTGCAATAGATTAAATGTCTGTGCAACATTATATATTCACCATATTGCGTCACATTGCAAAAATATTATGCTCATCATGTTGCAACATTTGTTCTTGTTTGTAGTACATACAAGGAAACTTAGAATCATACTTGTTCTAATGACATTGATAATAAATCATCTTTATCTTTACAGGTGATGATTTTTACTTGTTCTAAAGAATTTGATAGCAAATCATATTGACTTTGCAGATGGTCAATTATACTTGTTCTAAGGAAATTGATAGTAAATCTACTTGATTTATATTGGTTTTAAGGACATTGATAGAAAACCATTTAATAATTTATAATTTTCATCAAAACATTCATAGCAAGTCATTTAGAAATTTTCAAGTGATGAGTTGTATTATTCTAACGACAATCATAACAAATATACTTGATTTATATGTTACAAATGATGATTTATATTCGTTCTAAGAAAAGTTAAAGGAAATAAACTTGTTTTATACTTTGCAGATGACGATTTATACTCATTCTAAGGACATTGAAATTTGATGATGATTTATTATTGTTATAAGGACATTTAAGTAGAAAAAACATGAATCATAGAGTGTATACATTGGATCATACAGTGTATCCATATGTATCATTGTTATACATTTTTCATTGATTTTATTTATCATGGGTGAGAGAATTAACAAAGAAAGTCTCCCACACATAGAAAAGTTTCATTAAAGCCCATATATTGAAAATAATAGATTCCAAGTAAGGTTTAAACCATATTCCCAAACCATTAAAATAAAGAGAAGTCTCATAACTGTAACCCTAATAACAATTGACCACAATATATTATTAATAAAGTATTGTTGACATGGTTAATTATTATGATTAATTAATAATTATTATATAAAGGGTATGTATATTATACATACATATCCTTAAAGTAAGCCTGGTATAATATGACTAATTAAGTATGTTAATAATAACTAATAATAATATTTTTAATGAATATAATTATGACTAATAATAAATAATTAAGAAAGTATTATTAATACTTTATTTATGAATTTAATAAAGTATTATTATATATTAATGTGGTTATTAATATTTTCAAGAGGAATTCCTAGAGGAATTCCTTGACATCAGACATTATATGGCAGACTGACATCATCGAGACAACCTCATCAACAACCACATTAACATGTTGTTCTATGCATTTTCGAATGCACTAGCCAAGCAGAGGTGCTCGACCTATGCGCACCCCTTTGTGCTCTAGCACAACGATGACATCCTTCACAATGGAGCTTCTGATGACAGGTTCCATGGTTCTCAAAACCCTGTTAATGTCTAGATTTTCACAATTCTCTGAGCTCCACCAACACTATGATGGTGTTTTTTTCTTGTCAACCTGGTCGAGTACCTTGCTCATTTCTTGCCTAGTTTTAATTTTTTAGAGGTTATTAGTTTGTTTAGCTTACAAAGAAAGTTTTTTCAGAACTATCATCCATAACCTATTCTAGTTTCCAATTGGAAGGACAGGTGGCAGATGCCCTTTTTTGGATGAAAGCGTAATAGGTGGCCACTTGTTTCCGTTTCCACTAGTTTTGCGGAATAGGTGGCAGGCCAGTGACATGTATCAATTTTGTAAAGGGATAGATCATTAATAGGAATTACCTCTTTTTATTTAAAAAAAAATGTGGTTATTAATATAAGATATTATTAATAATATTAACAATTATTATTATTATTAACTAATAATAACTAACCCAGCTAACACCCTTTTATATTAATAATAATTACATTAATAAAACCTAACCCTAATAATCATAACCATATATTTTAATTCATCTATCTTAACCTATATATTTTATTTCAATATATGCAAATAAAATCATTTCAGTGTTGTCAATTTAATAACAATGAGGTCAATTTTACGTCTTGTTTTTAGAATCGAAGGTGAGATGAAGTATGGTATGTAGGTTATAAATCAAATTTTTTTTCTTGTTAAGGATGTTAGGTTGCTAAGTATAGTTGTAGGGTCTCATTTTATTTTAGGTTTAATACTGGTGACATGTTAGGATATTTACACACTTAGGAATTAGTTAAGATCTACTTGGTCTAATGTGTCATTAGGTAAAAGTGTGTTTCTTAGTGTGTTTATTTAGTATGAATTAATATGCATTTGTAGTTAGGAAATACGATGGTCACAATATGTTCCCGACATAGAGTGATCTAATGGTTCATACTCTTCGCGATCTTAACGACCATTGATCCATGGATTAACACCCAATTGGTCCATGATCTCTATTTAAAGAGCATGGAAGGTCATTTTCCTATGATCGATTATGAGAAACTCTCTTGTAAAATTTGTCTATAATCTTTTTCTTTTGCATTAATAAACTGCTCCAAGTGGTCGCATTGGTTGGGGTTGTGAATGTTTCCCCGTAGGGGTTTTACCATGTGAAAACATTGGTGTGTTGATATTTGATATGGTTATGTGAGTGGTTAATGAAGGTGTTCATCCTCTGTTGGAATACCTTTGTTGTTGAACATGATATCAGAGCCTGTTTGAAGACCCGCTCCTGTTGTAGATCAAGATCGTGAAGCTGAGTCGACTCATATCCATTTTCTGTTAGTTTTGTACATTTTTGGGCCGCGGGGATTGTTCCATTGTGTCCGGATAACTTATTTAAGTCACGAACACTTTTCATTTCACTCGAAAAGTTTCTGTTTGCCCAAGATACGATCATTACAGTCTGATCCAGAGGTATAAATCCTGAATGCATAGTTTTAAATTTTTTGCAAAGTATTATTTTGGTTTTATTTCGGTTTGATATTATTTGTTTCTGGGTTTCTACTCTTTTAGATTTGTGTATGATATTTTTCCCATGCCATGTGTGATCTTGGAAATTCAGAAACATATAGGAAAAGGTACATCTTCTGGGTAAGCTAACCGAGATCTAACCCTTGTTGTCATCGAGAAGCAAAATTATTTTCTTGTGTGAAAAGAGCTTTTTTTTAGCACGCTCTCCAACAAAAACAAAAACAACAACAACAATAATCTTGTGAAACAATACAATATTTTTTTCTAGCCCATTTGGTTAAAAGTTTCCTTATTAAGTAAGAGGTCTTGAGTTCAAGTCTCTCTTTTGTTACTTTTTTTTGAAAAAGTTCATGCTAAAATTGTAAAGCATATTTCACTTCAAGTATAAAAATGAATCACTATAAGTATCTTTAATATTTTATTTTAGAGTTATTTATTTTGCATGAAGTAACTTCATTTTAAAAGTGATCCCCACTTCTCTTTATAAAAGTGGGTCACTTCATAAAGAAACTTACATCACCATCTAGTCCTTTGGTTACTGTTTATGCCCTTTTTAAAATGAGCATAACTCTCACATATGAAGTCCGTTTTAAGTGTCATTTTTTTTAAAACCACACAACTTTTTGAGATCTTTCCATTAATATCATCACTTTCAGTTTTTAAATCCATATTATCTTCATATTTAATATGACTTCTACAAGTAATCTCTTATTTAACAACACCAACTACTTCCAATGGAAATCCCATATGGAAGATTTATTAAGAAGTAAAGGCTTGTACCAGATTACCTTGGGAAATGAAACAACACCCGCTAATGTTGATAAGAAATCCAGATCGGATAATAGGAATGATGAAGCACCTAGATTAATCGGAATGTCGATCTCTCCCGATTTAATGTTGTTGGGTATGTGTTATATTCTTTGCACGAGTAGTAGTGTTTGAGCATATGTGTCGGGCATGCAGGGGGTTTGAGGGGGGGTGCAAGGAGGTGAATGAACCCCGCACGGGGGTTTGGGGGTAGTGCCCCCCATAAAAAAAATATTTCCTCGGGAAATGTGTCATGTGCCTCAGGAAACATGTCACATATTTAGGTGGTTTTTCGGTAGATGGTTTTTGCTGATGGTTTTCTATTTTCGGTTAAGGAATTAGGGTTGTGGACTAATCCAGGTCATTGGGTTAGGGTTTTGGATGCCAATGGGTCCTATTTTATAGTGTATTGTAAACAATGTAACACATATGAATGAATATAGAATATGTTGGTTTTCTCGGTTTGGGTTTCCACGGGAAAAATATCTATGTAATGTTTGTATTTCTCATTGTATCTTTTCTATTTGTTTACTCAATATTTGTTTGTAGTAGATATTGTACAAGGTTAAAATCTACATTTGGTATCATAGCTTTGTTGGCTTTAAGGGGACGCCTTTGTGGTCAAGGGTTTGGCTCAGGATTGTGATAAGCCTTATTAGAGTGGGAGGTCTGTGGTATTGATTTTTTCAGGTGAAAAGACATGACAAGAAATTTGAAGATGGAGATCGATAAGTTTAATGGGAAAAGTTTTGAGATGTGGAAGCTCAATATGGAAGATCTGTTGGTCAACAAATATTAGTGGATCGCGGTATATCTAGGTACTTCACCTACAGGAACTTTAGCAGATGACTGGAAAAAGTTGGATCGGAAGGAAAAAAGAACAATCTGATTGTGTCTCTCTGATTCAATATTGCTGAATGTGTTAGAGGAAGCTACAACCAAGGATTTATGGGAAAAGTTGGGGAAGTTGTGTTAGTCTAAGTCCCTGGTAATTAAACTATTTCTGAGAAAGAAGTTGTATAACCTAAGGATAAGAGATGGAGACTCAGTGGTAGATCATTTGAACACCTTCAATACTATGGTAAGTTAGCTAGTATCTATTGAGATTAAAATTTTAGATGAAGATAAATGTATTAGTTTACTATGTTCTTTACCAGACTCCTGGGATAGTCTGTTTGTGGCCATAGATAGTAATACAACTACTTTGAAGTTTGATGAAGTGGTATCATCCTTTTTGTTGGAGGAGATGAGATGGAAGAATATCGAAGGACAAAGCATAGAGACATTATTTGCAAGAGGATGTTCCGAGGAAAGGAATAGATCTAATTTCTCAAGTTGGAGATCTAAGTCTAAGGGTAGATATAAATCTCCCGAAAAGTTTGTAAGGGTGTGTTGGAGATGGGGGAAAGAAGGGCACTACAAGAAGAAATGTAGATCCAAGGTTGATAAAATGAAGGGATCTAAAGAATCTCATTCTACAGAAGAACAGATCTCCAAGGAAGAAGGAGGGGATGTGTACTTGTCTTCTTCAAGAACACATGTAGATCATGAGGCATGATTGGTTGACTCTAGGGAATCCTTTCAGATGATTCCCCACAGGGAGTGGTTCTACGAATATGAAAGGTATGATGGAGGCAATGTTTTCTTAGGTGATGATCCGACAACTAGAATCATAGGACGAGGAAAAGTCAAGTTGAGGCTCATAGATGGAAGAATTAGAACACTGCCTGGTTTTTTGCACATCCCAGGTTTGGCCAGAAATTTGATTTTTGTAAGAAAAATGGACGATGCAGGGGTAAAAACAATATTTGAAAAGGAAACCTGCAGGATGGTTCGAGGAGCAATGGTGTTGCTGAAAGGAATTCAGTTTGGAACTATGTATAATATGGAAGGAAGAACTATTAGTGATGGGTGTAATAGTTCCATTGTTCTTGATATTGGATTTGAAGAAGAGAGAACTCCTACAGTCTCTAGAGAAAATGTTATGATGTGGCATCAAAGACTGGGGCATATAAGAGAGAAGGGTCTTCGACTACTACATGGTAAAGGTATGGTTGAAGGTATGTCTAACTGCTCTCTGGATTTTGATTTATGTGACATTGTCTATATGGGAAGCAGAATCAGGTAAGATTCCCCTCTGGTGCAAAGAGGGCAGAAGGAATCTTACATCTAGTTCACAGTGATGTTTTTGGACCTGTGTCAGTCCCATGATTAGGAAAATTTGTGTACTATGTCTCATTTGTAGATGACTTCTCAAGGAATACTTGGATATATTTCCTCAGGAATAAATATGAAGTCTTTGACGAGTTTAAAGAGTTTAAGGATCTTGTTGAGAATCAAACAGAGAAAAGAATTAAGGTGTTAAGGATAGATAATGGTGGAGAGTTATGCGGGAATGAATTTGAAGAATTATGTAAGAAGTGTGGTACAACAAGGCATAATACTAATCCATATACACCTTAGCAGAATGGAATTGCAGAAAGGATGAAAAGAGCACTGATGGAAAAAGCAAGGTGCATGCTTAGTGGTGCTGGGCTAGGGAAATAATTCTAGGTAGAGGTAGTGGGTACTTCATGTTACCTGGTTAATAGATCACCCTCATCAATGTTGGATGACAAGAATCCATAAGAGGTATGGACTAGTAAGGAACCTTCTCTCACATATCTCAAGGTATTTGGTTGTGATGCATATGTTCATGTTCCAAAGGAAAACAAGACTAAGCTAGATAAGAAGGCCGAAAATTGTATCTTTATTGGATAGAAAGATGGTATCAAAGGTTATAAGCTTTGGAACCTAGAAACTAAGAAGGTAGTGTATAGCCAAGATGTGGTATTTAGACAAATGAATGATGTTGTTAAACATGAATTCCTACCAAGTAAGCAAGAACCAGAGAAAATAGAGTTTGATTTAAAATATGATGAGTCAGACTCTACAAAAGAACAAGAATCAGAAGAAGAATATCCCCATACTCCAGTATTGAGGAGATCGGTTTGAGAAAGAAGGCTACCGGAAAGGTATACTCCATCTAATTTCCATTCAAATTTTGATTTGTCTATTAGTGATGATGATTATAGAACTGTCAAGGAGGCTGTTACACATTATTTGTTAAGAACCAAATATCAATATAGCATAGAAAAACCTCAGAAAAAGTACTCAACGCCTTGAAAAAGAGATAATTTCAGATAATAAGCCTCTTCGGGGGGGAAACCTCCTTTTACCCCACTTAAATGTTCAAGTCCAAGATGATTCAAAATGAAAATGTCTTCTTGGTATATATAGGAGACGAGGAGGCATAATTACAACTAATGGCCTAAAGCTGACATAAATACAATAACATTACTAATATAATATGCCCGAATTAATGGGTAATGAGGCAATATTAGGGCTTAAGATGCCCCTTCCCTTGAGACAAGTGTTGTCCACAACGCTTGAGTAACTCTGGATGCTTCTGTATAAAATACTCATCTTCCCAAGTGGAATCTTCCGCCAATAGTTTCCTCTATTTAATGAGATACTCTGAAATGGATCTATTCCTCAGCTGGTGAATTCTTGTGTCAGTGATGACTTTAGGATCTAATATGATTTTTCCTTCCTCATCAAGTTCTGGAAATATAGTTTGAACTGGGATCTTGTCACCTATAACCTTCTTTAAGCATTAAACATGGAAAACTGGGTGTACTCGTGAAGATGAAGGCAGCTCCAATTTGTATGCCATAGTACCAATCTTTTGAAACACCTTATAAGGGCCATAGTACTTTGGTGATAATTTATTATCCTTCTTGGCTTGCTTGAGGGACATC
>ML780713.1:350950-380452 GCA_009831015.1 Picea engelmannii | reverse complement strand
ATGTTATCCTTTAAAGTTCCTATGAATACATCAATCAAGTGCTCATCTGGAATATCGGTTACCTTTATATTCGATCTTTGGAAGTTCTCAATGTGCTCTATAACTGAACCCTTTTGCTTGAGATTTATCAATTGGCTAAAGAAGGTATTGCTCCTTGTATCCTCATACTGTGCTATCATTTCTTCCATGAAGATTGTCCAAGTGATGAGTGATTTGCGAGAACAAAGCCATCGATACCATACAAATTGATTAGGTTCTAAATATAAAGAAGCAATTCGTACCTTTTTTGTATGTGGCACATTATGGAGATCGAAGAATTGCTCCATCTGAAGTATCCATGTGATTGGGTCCTTGCCATCAAACTTCCTCATTTCAATATTAGGAACGTGGTTGGTCTTCAAACCAAAGTTGGAGTTTTTCCATTCTTGATTCACCTTCCTTGTGTCCTCATCATGAATTTCATGGGATGCATTTTCACTTTCAGGTGTCTTCTCTGTTACAGAATTTTTCAATACTTCCATGATCTCCTCTTTTAAACCATCCATGTTTGCCTCCAACTTAGCTTCCATCTCTTGTAGTTCATATTTTGTTACTATCCTCTTTTTCAAATCATTTATGTCCCTACGCATTTCTTCACCTTCATCAAGAGTCCAGGTAGGATTTTCTGGAGGTTTAGTTGGTGTAGAAGTTCCCTTTTTGGGTGGCATGTTGGCCAAGTATCACTTTTGAACCTTGATTTTGAGGTGGTTCTGCTAGACAATATTTCTTCTGTTGTATCTCCCAAGTTTCGGCCCTTCTAGGTATGAAACTTTCTTTTATGTAGTTCTATGATATTTCTTCTCTGCAATGCCACATGTCTGATCAAAATTGGATGTGCCAAGTTGAATTTACGGTAACTTCCCCACAACTTGCTGATTTTTTTCCTTTCCAGGAGATCTCAATTGTATAGCGTGTCCCGCACACAATAATTGATATAAAATTCTGAAACTCGCAACAAAAATACTAAAGTCTATCCACAATCCAATGAAACCAGTCCCACTAAATTTGGATACTCTAGGAAGAAGTTATGATTGTTTTACTTGGAACACCTTCTTGAGACTAGTCAATAGTACTAGTCAGATACCCTATCTTATAGAAGGTGTATCTATAAATTTAAGATGACCCAGAAGATGAAATTTTTACCACATATACCTTACTAATGTTTGTAAATATCCTCCAATTTTCATTGTCTGAAACCTTACAGAAATTTTTTTATAGTGAACATTCCGCAATGACTCAGTTCAGGATGATTCCATAACCCTATCTTGTACAGGCTATATCTCCGAAAGTATAAGGCCTCAGGAGCTGAATTTTGAAACCAACGTACCTTGATTCGTCTACTAAATATAATCCAAGCGGTTCCTTCTGAAACATTGTAGAAGAAAAGGTATAGCAAAAATTCCAAGGTGTCTCAGATGTAGCAGCGAAACCCCAAGACCTTGAGCTCTGATACCATATGTTAAGAACCAAATATCAATATAGCATAGAGAAACCTCAGAAAAAGTACTCAACGCATTGAAAAAGAGATAATTTCAGATAATAAGTATCTTCGAGGGGGAAACCTCCTTTTACCCCACTTAAATATTCAAGTCCAAGATGATTCAAAATGAAAATGTCTCCTTGGTATATATAGGAGACTAGGAGGCATAATTACAACTAATGGCCTAAAGCTGACATAAATAAAATAAAATTACTAATATAATATGCCCCAATTAAGCGGTAATGAGCCAATATTAGGGCTTAACATTATTTTGGTCACCCTGGTGATGTTTCTACAAGCATGTGCTCAGGCTCCCAAAAGGATCTTTCTCATGAGAAAAGTGACTGGTTTCCTCCTCTACAAAACTTTTTTTTAGAAGGACGTCACAAGCTAGACATAAGACACACTGCAGAAATGCCTGATTTCCATAGGCTATCCTAAACATGGCTTGTATAGTTTCCATAGGCTACTCTATAGACAGGGTGTGGTGAAGTTTGAAGACTAAGGAAAGGACAAAGTTCACGAAGGTTCTAGAACAAAATATTCTAGAATATGAGGTGGAATCTGTATGGTTGGGATCCTACTGGATTCTCTGATTTGGTGGTATTATCTGAATCTCTTTAATCATCTCTCATTCTCCTATATAATGATGGGTTTCTCATGGAAAAGGTTAAGCAAGAGAAAGCAAGATCAAGTAAGTAATTAATGAAGGAATAGGCCGAGAATTGTGTGAGGGATTCTATCTCAATTGATGCTTGAGGTCTTCATCTATCCATCAATTTATTGTGGATCCTCTTCATGCAAGTTTGGAGCAAGTGTGTGTGTTGGAGCAAAGGGCCACCAAAAGGGAACCTTGCAACATCAAGGTTGTTTGGTTGTATGTTCCACTTTTACTTAATATAATATAGTGGCATGTTTCTTTCCCATAAAATCATTCTCATTTTATTACATGACTCCTTTATCACATGTGTAAGTTTTCAATGAATATACTATTATTGATTTCACTTTGGTTGGTTTATGTTTCATTGTAGATCTAATATCACAAGAGCACCGAAGTGGAGCAGGAACAACAAAGATATAAGGAAGCGATATTCAAAGGTATGCCATTCTGATAGTAAACTCAATGATTAAATGATGCAAACCCCCTACCCCAGTGGGGTCCGTGACCTCCTGGTCATTGGATCGTCCTCTAACTCCGAGATGGAACAACTCTTTCAGGTCCTCACTGGAACCTTGTAAATCAAATTCACAGGTCCTCTTGTTTAGAACTCACATGTGAAGACTCCAACATCAAGCACACGCTCCCCCTTCATGTGATTGTCTTTATGACCATAGCCTTACCCATAAGGCGTGTTTTGCATTTCACGATTTAGGATTTCTCGAGGGAGAAATCCTTGTCTCTTCAACCACCGAATGTTAAAAAGAGCTTAACAATGATTAGCCTATGCTTAAATCTCGGTCCATGCAAACGTTGGTCGTGACCTCACACTAAACCAAAAATCACTTTTCGTAGATCGGGACTTCTATAGTCAAGCGTCCCGTTCCTTTCCAACTTGAATCCCCGAATCCCGATTGGGGGCTTAAGGATCTTAGCTCCTACCTCACGTGACCATGCCCCGTGACCATGCGTCTACACCAAAAGGGCTATCAAAGTTCGCGGTTCGGCAAACCCGCGAACATGCTCTCCTACCTCTCAACTCCTGAAGTTCCAAACTCTAAAAGGACCACACGTTCTTGTAACGCCTCCCTTAGTGGATCACCATATGACTTGATCGCATGACCTAGGGTCAAACCTTGAGTGCGTCGGGGTTTCTCACTTCCAGGTTTCGCAACTTGCAAGGCCAAAGGTCCTGGACCTTCATTTCCTCGAATGCCAAAACTCTGAAATCCTTTCGCATTGGATCGACGGTCTCCACTACCCCTTGAGCAACGGTCATGATCCTCCATCCTATTTTTCCTAAGGGAGAGTCTAGATGATTTCATGGACTTCCTTCTCGTGAATCCCCTACTCTTCTCCTCTTGAGTCCCACGGTCGATCATATCTTGTCACCACCTGTCCTCTCCATGATGGATGGTCTTGATTCTTTTGGTGATTCTCCCAAACACCAACTACTCACCATGTGTCCCAACTCTCGATTTATTCCCTACTTGAAGGGTGTCTTCCGTGAAATCTGATGGTCATCGGGATTTCGCAACATGTGAGTCCAAAGAAACTTCACCCTCGTTCCACCAGACGTCGAATGCAAAGATCCTCCTTTGGGCACAAGGTGCTAAGGTTCGTGTTGCTTACACAGATCTAATGGCTATTGGAAGATTGACACTTCCTCCCAAATTATTTCCACCATTCGTTCAACTCCTCACCATTATTCTAGATCCGACGACTATCGACTTTCTACGTTCAGATCTGATGGTTATTGTGGTTTCCCCCTTGAACTTCTCAGACTTTTCTTCCCAGACTTAGGAAATATTCTAAGTGTCAAGGACTAAATCGTCAGTCCTTCTTCAGCTGGATCTCTGTGAACGAAAACACACTCCCTCCTGAGCTTCTTCTCTTTAAAGTTCAAACCCCTATGCACACCTTGCGTTCGAGGATCTCAAATAACTCAGATTCGAAGCGATTTTCTTGAAAAGAAAATACCTCATGCCCTCCTGGCATTCTTCTTTGTTGTTTCTTTGAACTTAGTCGGCTCTATGTTCTATGCACTCCTTGCACCTGGAATATCAAGTCTCCTTGTTCTCCTCTGAACCTCCCTCTCTGAATCGTTCTGAGATCCAGTTAACGCACACCTTGCGTTAGGGAATGCACACCTTGCATACACGGTTCAGTAGAAAAGAAATTGAAACTTATCCAGTTTCATTATAGAATCATACAGTCATTCTCTCCACTCTCAACAGGAAATGAAAATGAAAATATGAACATCACAGAGAACACAACACACTTTTATTTAAATAGTAAATGAACACAGATATATGACAATCTCCTGTCTGTTCTATTCATTTCTGAAAAATGAAAATTACATCATTTTCCTGCTATTCTGTTCTACTTTGTTCTATCCTACGCTATCCATCCTAATCTACTCTTACAATGTAAATGAAACTTTTTAAGGACCGGCTCCCTGAGCTCTCTCGTCCTATTCCTGAAATCTATCAATTTAGACTTTAAATTATTACCTACTCAGTCCTATTATGATAACTGCTAATTACTATCAGACAGAGTCAACACTCCATGTCTGTGATTTCTTACAGTCCTTAGAGATTTTAGAAACAAGATACGATTTTAAATTTTTCTCAACAAAATATCTCAACAACCCAAATAAATTATGAGTTAATGCTCGATTTGAATTTCTGGCTTTGCTAAAATTTCATTCTTCTCTCCTCCACATGTGCATTGATGACTGTGAAGGCAATGCTCAAGCATCATACTCCTCTGGTTAAAAAATTTCATGGACTCCTGTCCATGAGCTCCTGCACTGTCATTCCATGCTTCAAAATTTCAAGTTCTGCAACCCAACTTACATCTTCCCTTGTATGATATTTCCACTTCACTAAGTACTTGGAATATGTTTTCCTCCTGGTTTTCTTTCTATCCCTTCGTTTGATGATTTTCTCCATTTGAGGTATTTCTGTTGTGGGCAATTTCTCTTCCCATTGAATCTCTTTTTGATCATCTATCTCTCTTTCTTCATTCCTCTGGTAAGGATATAGGTCTACAACATTGAATATCGGTGATATCCCAACGTTATCTGGCAACCCAATCTCATAAGCATTGGCTGCGAATTTTCTGAGAATTTTGTATGGCCCAATATTCTTCATCTTCAATTTGTTGTACATTCCCCTTGGGAATCTCTCTCTTCTCAAATGAGCTAAAAATTCATCCTCAACTTCAAATTGAATTTCTCTTCTTCTCTGGTCAACTTTTCTCTTGTATTTCTGATTGTTGTCATGTAGCTGCTCTCTGACTCTGTCATGGATTTTTTGCATTTCTGCTGCAAAATCCTCTGCTCCAGTGCTTCTGAACTCATCTTAGCTCAAATATCTTAATTTGGCAATCCCTCTTGGTTGCATACCATACACATTTTCGAATGGAATCTTCCCTATGCTCCTGTTCACTAAATTATCGAATGCAAATTCTACCTGTGCCAGAATTTGATCCCATTGTCCTCCTCGCTCAGTGACTAAACTCCTCAGTAGGCTTCCCAAACTTTTGTTTACTAATTCAATTTGTCCATCTGTCTGAGGGTGATATGATGAACTAAAGGATAAGTTCATCCCCAGTCTTTTCCATAGAGTCCTCCAAAAATGTCCCACAAATTTGGTGTCCCTGTCTGAAACTATGCTCCTCGGCAATCCATGTAGTCTCGCTACTTTTCTGAAAAGAAAATTGGTGATGTGTGTGGCATCTCTTTTCTTGTGGCATGGTATGGAATGTGCCATCTTTGAGAATCTATCCACCACAACAAATATGGAATCGAGTCCTCTCTAAGTTCTAGGCAATCCCAAAACAAAATCCATGGTTATTGCATCCCATGGCCTCTCTGGAATTGCCAATGGCTAATACAAACAAATATTTTGTTGTCTTCCCTTTTCATACTGACAAACTCTGGATTTGTTCATTGTTCTTATGCTCTAATTCTGAAAAGTAGCTAATCCATGTTCCTATGCTCTAATTCTGAAACATCAACATTCTAAATTAGATCCAAAATTAAAAAGGCTTACCTTTATTGGATATGGTGATGGTATTAAGGGGTAGAGGTTGTGGGATCCTACTTCCCACAAGATCACCATTAATAGAGATGTAATATTTGATGAATCATTTCTCATCAAATCAGATGTAGATGTTCAAATGAAATAGGAAGAAGCACCAAAGTATCAACAAATTCAGTTTGAAACTAATGAAGGTGAACATGAACAAATTTTAGAAGATGTTCATGAAGAGTCTCCTGCAACAGAGGAGAACATGGTTGATGATGACAGTCAACAGATTGTGGATGAGCAACAAACTTCCCTAAGGAGGTCTACATGAGTCAGAAATCCTCCAAGAAGGTATGATGATTTTGTTTCATCAGTTTCTTTAAGTACTAATGATGGTGAACATTCATGCTATCAGGAAGATGTGAAGGGTTCTAATAGTGATAAATGGAAAGAAGCGATGAAGGATGAAATGAAGGCATTAGAGAGGAATGCTAAATGGGACCTTGTAGAACTTCCAAGAGACATAAAAATTGTAGGTTGCAAGTGGGTCTACAAACTAAAGAAGGGTGTTGACGATAACGTGGAAAGGTACAAAGAAAGGTTTCTTGTGAAAGGATATTCTCAGAAAGAAGGTATTGACTTTCATGGGATTTTTGACCAGTTGTTAAGTCTGTTTCAATTCAAAGTGTATTATCATTGGTTTCTTTACTTGATTTGGAGTTGGAGCAGCTAGATGTTAAAATTGCTTTCTTACATGGAGATTTGGATGAGGAGATATACATGGAACAACCTGAAGGGTTCGTTCAGAATCACAACAATAAATTTGTTTGCAGGGTGAAGAAATCATTGTATGATCTGAGGCAGTCACCTAGACAATGGTACAAAAAATTTGACTCTTTCATGGTGAGCCAAAATTATACAAGGAGTGAGTATGATCATTGTGTCTACTTTAAGAAATTGAATAATGGCATATTCATTATCTTAGTATTGTCTGTTGACGATATTATTTTAGCAAGAAAAATCATAACTGAGATCAACAGGTTAAAGGCTCAGATGGCTAGGATGTTCGATATGAAAGATCTAGGAGCAGCAACGCAGATTTTTGGCATGGAGATATTCAGAGACATGAGGAATGGTAAGATTTGGTTGTGACAATAGAAGTATGTTGAGAAGATACTTTTGAGGTTTGGTATGAACAATGTGAAACCAGTTTCAATCCCTTTGGCTTCCCATTTTAAGATTTCTTCAAGTTTATGTCCTAGTACAACAGAAGAAAAGGAATATATATCTCGAATACCATATGCTAATGAAGTAGGAAGTCTAATGTATGCGATGGTTAGTACAAGGCCAGACATTTCATATGCAGTTGGAGTTGTCAATAGGTATATGGAAAATCCAGGTAAAGATCACTGGGCAACAGTGAAATGGGTGCTTCGGTATCTGAGGGGAACAAGTGATTACTGTATCACCTATAACAATGGTCATGATTTAGTCTTTGGATATGTTGATTCTGATTTTGCAGGTGATTTGGAAAAGAGAAGGTCGACTTTAGGGTATGTATTTACTCTTGCAGGTGGAGCTATTAGTTGGATGTAAAAGCTTCAGAACATTGTTTCTTTATCCACTATAGAAGCATAATACATAGTTGCTTCACATGCTTGCAAAGAGGCAGTTTGGTTGAAAGGTTTGTTTGGTGAGTTTTGAAGGATACATGACAAAGTAAAGTTAGTTTGTGATAGTCAAAGTGCTATTCACTTAGCTAATAATCCATCCTACCACAGTAAAACAAAACATATACCTATCAAGTACCATTTTGTAAGACATCTCATTGATAAAGGTAGAGTCTCTCTTGAGAAAGTGCATACAAAAGAGAACTGTGCAGACATGTTCAAAAAACTAGTACTATTGGAGAAGCTACAATGGTGTTTGGCTTCTCTTGGTTTGCAAAAAAGGTGATGAACGAAATAAGGAGAAAGGTATCAGGTTAATTGTTGTCAAGGTGGATATTGTTAAATGGTGACAACAAATTCTTAGGATTAGGATTTCAGATACTATAATCCAGTGTCGGTTGTAACCAATAAGACCAAGTTAGAATTTAGTTATGAGCGCATTCAATAATCATTTTCTAAATTTGTACATTTATATAATTTTATGTATGCCTGTAGAGGCTGAGCGTGAGAGTGAGTGAGATGTTGTAATATCCATTAGCTGAATAATAATACAATTGATACCTCTGCTTGGTGGATGTAGCCCACCATTTGGGTGAACCATGTAAATCTCTGTGTCTTTTATATTCTGTGTGATTGTTTTTTTCCGCATTTGCAATTATAACGGGTGGGACATATGAGAAAACCTTCCATCCATACATATTTATTTTTCTTTGGAATAAAGTAGGGTTGACACCACATCACTTATCCAACCCCATGCGGGATGTAAATAAGGTTAGAGGTAGAGCAAGTTGCAGGTCCATAGTAAAGGTTCCTTGTAGATATATTTAGTAGATGCATGAACTAAATAAGTGTAGGAGTTATTCTTTCAAGGAGTAGGATTAATTAATTCATTATTAGGGTTAAAATAAGGTGACCTTACACCTCCCAACCCACATTTACTCCTTTCCATACACTTGTAGTACGAAAAACTTGCTCATCTTTTGAGGGGCCATCCAGAGAAAGAAGAATAACAGAAATAGTCTACTCAAGAAAGTAATTCCAAGACTCATCTCACAAAGTTCAGACCTATGCCCTAGATGCACAGGGAAGATAAAGTCACCCAAGCCTTGGACACACAGTTTACAACTCTACAAATTTGCAAATAAGTAGTCTGTGTTATATTCTCTCATCAATTGTTGTTGTTGGTTCTGGAGCCTGATTATCTTCCTAATTTAGATGTTTGTTTCATTCGTTCTTGGAACCCATTCCCTAACGGGGGGGTGTGGGGGGTATTTTCCCCCAAGAACTGTTGCAAGGGGGGTCCAAAGGGGATTGTGAAAATTTGTGTATCCCTCGCTCGGGCATGGGATTTAGGGGAATTTCCCCCCAAGTGAAGTATTGGGAAAAATTGCCTTGTAAAATATTTTAGTTTTGTATTCAATCTAGACCATTCATTATAAGGTCATAGATCTGACAGTAGAATTTATGTTAGGGTTTTTTGGCCTAGAAGGAAATCCTCTTTTATGATAAAATTGTATTGTAGCTTTGTATTATTGTGAATATTGTATTATGGGAGAGGAGATTGTGAGATAAATAATAAGAAGTTACAACAAGTGTGATGTAGGTTGTATCCCTTCATTTTTTGGATAATAATAAATGAAGGACTTGGTAATTTCTGTGGTGGACATATCCCACACGGGGTGAACCACGTATTTGTGTGTCTCTGTTTGATGCAGGAGCATCTCTCCATGTAGCC
The DNA here is from genome assembly GCA_009831015.1 of Picea engelmannii. Taxonomy (NCBI): domain Eukaryota; kingdom Viridiplantae; phylum Streptophyta; class Pinopsida; order Pinales; family Pinaceae; genus Picea; species Picea engelmannii. The sequence continues at coordinate 370,836 of ML780713.1, read as the reverse complement.
AGCCATCCAGCCATCCACGTCAGCGTGCACGCATTAAAAGGCTGAAGAGAGGCATAGCCTCATTTTGAATTTGAAATTCAATGTAATTTAATGTCTTAGGATGGTGAGCCATGGAAGCCGTGCCTTTGTGTAGGTGTTAGATAGGATCGGAGTTTATTGTAGATCGGCTGAAAATATAGATCCAGATGCTGGACTAGACAACCATTGATTGTAATTGAATAGGGTAGGTGAACCTGGAGGGAAGCACTAAGAGCCCCTCAGGTAAAAGAGATTTCAGATCTCATTTTTGTAGGGAATGATAGAGAAGAGAAGAGATAGGGAGAGCTCAGGAACACCATTTGTAAAATACAGCCATTTTCCATTTTAATATAATCAGAAGCAGTTTTTCCTGCACATGTTCTGTCTTATATGCATGTATGTGAGTGTTCATTATATATTGTATTTGTGTGTGGTCATCAAGCAATTGCAGAGAGGGTGTTTGGTTTTAGGCTTGAGAGGTCTTTGAGGCTTCATACCAGGAGGGTGTGATAGAATGCTGAGGTTCTGAGAGCCGTGCACAGAGGATGCACTTTTGAACTCTGAGGAGTCAGACAAAGACGTGCTAAGGCACAGGACTGAGATCAACAACTCAGGAGAGGGAAGACCTCAAGGTTGTTGAATACCTTGGAGGCAAGGTTGCGTAGCTGAAACACAGTTGTAGACAGAACTTTGTTGTAAGTTCTATGGAGCTCTGCCAAGCGGGCATTGAGCAATTACATAGGTGCACAGAAGAAGAACTCTACTGAGAGTCGAAGAGGGAAACAGAATCACTGAGGATTCTGAGAAACTCTGCTAGGAGGGAATTGAGTAGGTGAAAAGAGAGAACAGAGGGAACCCAGAACTACTAAACATTCTGTGGAGAAGATACTCCGCCAGGAGGGCATCAAGAAAGTGTGCAGGCAGGCATAGGAGAACAGAGAACTCTTTGAGTTCTTTGTTGTGAAGGGGGAGTCCACAGAAGGGCCTCCACTGGGTTGTTGGATACCCAGAAGTACTCAAGAAGAGGCTTGAGCAGAAGGATAGCCAGGAGGGCATCCATTTCATTCTCCATCTGCAGGAGAAGAAAGACAAAATCCCCCGAGGGTTCTGAATGTTCGAAGAAGCTCAGAAGAGATAGCACGTTGTGTACGAGAAGACTCTGCAGGAGCGCAAACGTCAGAATCCTATAAGGATTCGAGAAGAAAATCTCAGGAAGAACAATGTTCTTATATGTGCAGGAAGCTCAAGAGGGAGCAACAACAGTCGTCGGATAGACCGACAGACTCTGGACCGTTGGAATTCTACGTCCAGGAGGCGCATAGGAGAAGTGCACGGGAGATTGATATGAGCTGTCAGATCTTGTAAAGAAAACCCGATATTCGTTGGATCTGGAGGAGGAGTGCATGAGGAGGATCTATCTAAACCGTCAGATCTTGGAACAGATCGCTGATAACCATCAGATCTGTGGAAGTTGCACGAGGGTTAGCAGTCGGGATATCAGCCATTGGGAAATCGGAGTTCTCGAGGTCGTGTAAGTTGGAGCAGCGCAAGTCGTGAAATCCCGACGGGATTTGGACCATCCGTGGGCAGAAGGACACGTGGCGGAGATCCATCACTATCGGCGTTTAGGCACATGGGAAATCGGTGTTCCCGTGAACAAGAGAATCGGGAAATCCAGGTTGAAAACCCCAAAAGGATCTGAGCCGTCCATCATCGGAGGATAGGTGTCATATATCTAGAGCGAGTCAGGATATTGGCATTTGGAGAATCGGAGTTCTCGAAGTCGAGGGGAACAGGACATCAAAAGTCCCGAAATCCTAACGGGATCTGGATCGTCCATCAGCAGGGACACGTGGCGAAGAATCAGTATATCGGAGATCCCAAGCACATAGGTTTCATGCATAGTAAAATTGTGAAATGTGATTTCCTGATAGGATTTGAGCCATCCATCAGCGAGGACACATGGCGAAGGATCCTGGAGAGTCAGAGTTCGGCATTTCAGGTTTTCCGCATACAAGGGAATTGTTGCATCAGAAGTCCCGAAATCCTGATGAGATCGGGATCGTCTGTTGGGAGACATGTGGAAACCATTGATGCACAGGGGAAAAGCCGCGACGAGAGTCAGCGTGAAGGATAGGTGGTATATTAAAGGCGGGAGCCAATCGGAAGGCAGAGCTGTAGTGGGAGCCAGCTGTCAGAACAACAGAGGAGGAGGACAGCGCTGAGGTGGAGGATAGCTGTCAACTAAATGGAGAATCGGGATTTGGATGATCGGGAATCCCATAGGCGTTTGCATCATGACATCGCAAACCCTAAAGTCCCGATAGGGTAGAAGACTGAGGTCACAGGGACTAGTCACGTTGGCCAGGGCTTAGCCAGGAGGGCTGAGGCATATCGGGGATCGACATATCGGGAGATCCGCGGACGCGGAAGCGTTGCATTTTGAAACCGCGAACCCCGAAACCCCGATGGGAGGTTTGACTATGGTCACAGGTAGAGGCCACATGGACCGTTGTATAGCTCGGAGGGTCTAGCACGAAAGGAGCCCACCGGAGATCGGGAATTGGAGAAGGCAACAATTCTCGACAATGGGGAACGCGGAACCCCGAAACCCGAACCAGAGCTGGGGAAAGGTCACGGTGAGAGCAGGAGACCATGAACGAGAGAAGGAAGGACCTGTGGATCGGGTCATGTTTTGACAGGGATTCCATTTGGGAATCTAACGAGCCGCTTTGGCTCAACAGTGATATTTTGAATGAACCTGAGAGCAGGTGAGTGGAGGCACGAACCATCGCCTGCATCAAGTGGTATCAGAGCTAATATCTTGTCTGTATATTTCAGGCAAGAGGAACGAGGAAGAAAAATAAGCACTCTGATACACACATCAAGTGGTATCAGAGATAGAACTCTGTTTGTATACTTCAAGCAGAGAGGAGAAGGCAGTAGGGAAGAAGGCAGAGTTACTGAGGACTCTGTAAGGACTTGCTTCCAGGTAGGCAACAATCCATAGACAGTCAACAGGACTGTGAGAGGATGATGAAGCTGGAACACTCAGGGATGCAGAATGATAGCAACAGATCTATCAGAGAGGCAGACAGAGACAACAATATGGCTACTGAAGGCCATAGAAAGAAGAGCAAGGCAAAAAAGCTTACAGAAATGGATAGAGAATTTGATAAAGACCTCTATGAATTAAAGGCAAACGTAGAGGAGTTCGAACTGCAGATGAGGCAGGAAAAGAAATCCAAGCTGAGATGGGTATATGAATGGCCCATGAAGACACCAAAGGTGAAATGGCTAGTTAGGGAGCTGATGGCTAGAAGACAGCGCAGACTGTTGAAGAGATGGTTGAGGTATGCTGAAAACCTCAAGGCCACAGAGGAAGAGATGATTGATCACTTTTGGCCATAGACTGGAAAGAGTCTCGATGATTGGGATGAGGAAGAATTTGAATTGGGGTTATCTGAGGATCTCAAGGACTGCCAGGAGGGCAGAGAAGTGGAAACTCTGGTTTTCTAGGATGTAAATGAGTTGAGATCAGCTGAGGATATCACAGACTGTCATGAGGACAACCAAGGAAATTCACATTGCCAACTGGGCAATGAAAGGAGATCACCGAGGGATCTCGAAGACTGCCAGGAGGGCAGCAGAAGCATCGAAAAATGCCAGGTGGGTAGAGATAAGAATTTGGGACTAGCTAGAAGTCTCGGGGACTCTTTGGAGAGTTCAATTCAGTAAGGAATGCTGATAAAGATGGGATCGATTGATCTCATGGCCTGCCAGAGGAGCAGCGGAAGTATCCCATATTTCCAGGTGGGTAGGGATGAGAAGATGAGACTATCGGAGGGTCTCATGAACTCAGAAACAAGTTGGACTCAGCCAGGGGAGATGACAGAGTAGGTGAGCTCAAAGGAAAATTTAAATCAGCAGGTGCAGCTGACAGAGGAAGAAGATCAGAAGGATATTCTGATGATTGGGGGAATTGAAATATTCCTACCATCTGTCCAGGAGGAGGCAGAAATTTGTATTGCAGGTACAACAACAGCAGAAGAACATTCATCAGGGACTGTCAAGGAAGAATTGGAGCAGACTTTGGAAGCTTCCCAAGCAGAAGCAGAAGCTAAAGAAGTTGTAGCACTGAAGCTAGCAACAAAGGAAACCAAGCAGGAAGATAAAATTATCACTCCATGGGAGATGGAGCTGAAAATGTTGGAGGATTGGTTAAACAATCCAGGGCTAGCAAGAGGACTGACATAATTTGAACTGTCAGGGAAGGTGACTAAACAAAAAGTCGGTCAGGAAGAGACTACAGAACTGAAGTCTGCAGCAGAGTGGCAACTTGAAGCCACAAATGAAGATGAAGAAGAAGGCATGGGAGATCATGATGATCTGCCTAATGACCAAAATTTTTTGAAGCTAAGGAGACTGCAACAACAGAGCCATCCACTGGAGCAGCTGTATGAGGTGATAGAAGACATTAGAAGGCTGATGGTAGATTCAACAGACATTGCCAGCAGGGAGCAACTGGGCAAAAGGAGAGAAGCAGCAGCAACAACAGAGCAACAGGAGGATGGAGCAGATGGACAGCTCCATAGATTCATTTGGGATCCAGGAGGATTTCCAACAGCTCAGAGGGGAAGCTCATGAGTAGGATCTCATGATTTTTGCAGCTGTGGAGTATGATGCAGGAGCATCTCTCCATGCAGCCAGCCAGCCATGTCAGCGCGCACGCATTAAAAGGATGAAGAGAGGCGCAACCTCATTTTGAATTTGAAATTCAATGTAATTTAATGTCTTAGGCTGGTGAGCCATGGAAGCCGTGCCTTTGTGCAGGCGTTAGATAGGATCGACATTTATTATAGATCGGCTGAAAATATAGATCCAGATGCTGGACTAGACAACCATTGATTGTAACTGAATAGGGTAGGTGAACCTGTAGGGAAGCGCTAAGAGCCCCTCAAGTAAAAGAGATTTCAAATCTCATTTTTGTAGGGAATGATAGAGAAGAGAAGAGCCAGGGAGAGCTCAGGAACACCATTTGTAAAATACAGGCATTTTCCATTTTAATATAATCAGAAGCAGTTTTTCCTGCACATGTTCTATCTTATATGCATGTCTGTGAGTGTTCATTATATACTGTATTTGTGTGTGGTCATCATGCAATTGCAGAGAGGGTGTTTGATTTCAGGCTTGAGAGGTCTTTGAGGCTTCATACCAGGAGGGTGTGACAGAACGCTGAGGTTCTGAGAGCCATGCACAGAGGATGCACTTCTGAACTCTGAGGAGTCAGACAAAGACATGCTGAGGCATAGGACTGAGATCAACAACTCAGGAGAAGGGAGACCTCAAGTTTGTTGAATACCTTGGAGGCAAGGCTGCGTAGCTGAAACACAGTTGTAGAAAGAACTTCGCTGTAAGTTCTGTGGAGCTCTGTCAAGTGGGCATTGAGCAAGTACATAGGTGCACAGAAGAAGAACTTTGTTGAGAGTCGAAGAGGGAACCAGAATCACTAAGGATTCTGAGAAAATCTGCCAGGAGGGCATCGAGTAGGTGCAAAGAGAGCACAGAGGGAACCCAGAACTACTGAACGTTCTGTGGAGAAGATACTCCACCAGGAGGGTGTCGAGAAAGTGTGCAGGCAGGCACAGGAGAACAGAGAACTCTTTGAGTTCTGTGTTGTGAAGGGGGAGTCCACAGAAGGGCCTCCATTGGGTTGTTGGATACCCAGAAGTACTCAAGAAGAGGCTTGAGCATAAGGATAGCCAGGAGCGCATCCGTTTCATTCTCCATCTGCGGGAGAAGAAAGATAAAATCCCCCGAGGGTTCTGAATGTTCGAAGAAGCTCAGAAGAGATAGCACGTTGTGTATGAGAAGACTCTGCAGGAGCGCAAATGTCGGAATCCTATAAGGATTCGAGGAGAAAATCTCAAGAAGAACAGTGTTCTTATACGCGCAGGAAGCTCAGGAGGGAGCAACAACAGTCGTCGAATAGACCGACAAACTCTGGACCGTTGGAATTCTACGTCCAAGAGGTGCAGAGGAGAAGCGCACGGGAGATTGATCTGAGCCGTTAGATCTCGTAAAGAAAACCCGACAGCTGTTGGATCTAGAGGAGGAGTGCACGAGGAGGATCTATCTAAACCGTCAGATCTTGGAACAGATCACCGACAACCGTCAGATCTGTGGAAGCTGCATGAGGGTTAGCAGTTGGGATATCAACCATTGCGAAATCGGAGTTCTCGAGGTCGTGTGAGTTGGAGCAGCGCAAGTCATGAAATCCCGACAGGATCTGGACCGTCCATGGGAAGAAGGACACGTCGCGAAGATCCATCGCTATCGACGTTTAGGCGCATCGGAAATTGACATTCCCATGGACAAGAGAATCGGGGAAATCTAGGTTGAAAACCCCGAAAGGATCTGAGCCATCCATCATCGAAGGATAGGTGTCGGAGATCTAGAGCGAGTCGGGATATTGGCATTCGGAGAATCAGAGTTCTCGAAGTTGAGGGGAACAGGACATCAGAAGTCCCGAAATCCCAATGAGATCTGGATCGTCCATGAGCAGGGACACGTGGCGAAGAATCGCGATATCGGAGATCCCGAGCACATAGGTTTCGTGCATAGTAAAATTGTGAAATGTGATTTCCCGATAGGATCAGAGTCGTCCATCAGCGAGGACACGTGGCGAAGGATCCCGGAGAGTCGGAGTTCGACATTTCAGGTTTTTCACATACAAGGGAATTGTTGCATCAGAAGTCCCGAAATCCCGACGAGATCGGGATCATCCGTTGGGAGACACGTGGAAACCATCGATGCACAGGGGAAAAGCTACGACGAGATTCAGCATGAAGGAAAGGTGGCAGATTAAAGGCAGGAGCCAATCGGAAGGCAGAGCTGTAGTGGGAGCCAGCTGTCAGAAAAACAGAGGAGGAGGACAACTGTCAACTAAACGGAGAATCGATATTTGGGTGATCGGGACTCCCGTAGGTGTTTGCATCGTGACATCGAAAACCCCAAAGTCTCGATAGGGTAGAAGACTGAGGTCACAGGGACTGGTCACGTTGGCCAGGGCTTAGCCATGAGGGCTGAGGCATATCGAGGATTGACGTATCGGGAGATCTGCGGACGCGGAAGAGTTGCATTTTGAAACCGCGAACCCCGAAACCCTGACAGGATGTTTGACTACGGTCATGGGTAGAGGCCACATGGACCGTTGTATATCTCAGAGGGGCTAGCACGAAAGGATCCCACCGGAGACCGGGAATTGGAGAAGGCAAGAATTCTCGACAATGGGGAACGCAGAACCCCGAAACCCGAAACACAGTCGAGGAAAGGTCATGGTGAGAGCAGGAGACCGTGAACGAGAGAAGGAAGGACCTGTGGATCGGGTCATGTTTTGACAGGGATTCCATTTGGGAATCTAAAGAGCTGCTTCGGCTCAACAGTGAGATTTTGAACGATCCTGAGAGCAGGTGAGTGGAGGCACGAACCATCGCCTGCATCACTATTGTATTGTGTATATTCTATGTTTTATTTTTGCATTCTTTTTATTTTATTTCTCCACAATCTTGTTTTTCTAACAACTAGTATCAGAGAGAAAGGTAACTCACAGGAAAAGAGGGTTCTTGGTTCGATTGGGAGAAATGGCGAAATATGGAAAGTTTAGGGTCAAGAAATTTAACGTCCAAAACTACCAGTTATGGAAGATGCAGATGGAAGATTATTTATATCAGAAGGATCTATTCTTACCATTGGGTGGAATAGCAAAGAAGTCGACGACCAAGAAGTATGAAGAATGGGAGGTTCTTGACAGAAAGGCACTAGGGATGATACAACTGATCTTGGCAATGCCGATGGATTTCAATATTTCGAAAGAAAAGACAATGAAGGAGTTGATGGACACATTGGATAAACTGTATGAAAAAACCTCGACGTCAATTAAGGTATTTCTAATGAAGATATTATTTAATATGAAAATGTCAGAAGGTGGTTCTGATGTAGATCATTTAAATGAATTTAATATGGTTACTAATAAGCTGATTTCTATAAAAGTGGACTTTGATGATGAGGTCAGGGATATTCTAATCTTATGCTCATTGCCAGAAAGTTGGAATGACTTGGTCATGGTTGTAAGTAACTTTGTCTCTGGTTAAAACACTCTAAAATTTGATGATATTGTTGGTGTTATCCTTAGTGAGGAAATGCGATGGAAAATCACAAGTGAATCATCAGGTAATGTGTTAAACATGGAGAATATGGGAAGACAAAAGGATAGAGGAAATGGATGAGGGAACCATGGGAACAATAGGAAGGTTGGATCCAAATCTAAACTAGGAAATATAGAGTGTTGGAATTGTGGGAAGAGAGTACATCTAAAGAAAGAATGCAGAGCTCCAAAGAAACAAAGAGATGGACAACAAGAGAAAAATCAAGAAGCAAATGTAATAGGTGATGCGTTACAATATGAAGCTCAAAATCTTCTTGTTGTCTCCTTTTCAAGAAATAGGAACTATACCCTAGAGACATATATGCTAAAGGTCTATGTTCATCTCCTTACTTGTGATGCTCTAATTTGAGTATTAGGTAATTCCTAAATAGCGTATATAGTAGCCATAAATCAAATGTTATATTTATCTCCCCAATGAGGTAGGAGACTATGAATGGTAGACATAGGTGACCGAAATCCAGTCTCTATAAAGTAGTAAATGTAGATGTAGGTCTCCATGTGGGATGCGATACTCCCATGCCTGCTTGAAAGATTATTCCATCCATGGGTTGCAGAACGACCGTCTCCACACATGCATGTTGGTACCAACTAGACATCTTGCTCTGGAAAATACATGGGATCAAAGGAATTATTATTTTTCTATCATAATACACAGTAAGTACTCTATACAGAGGGAATACTCTAGCTTTAGCCTTACACGCACAAAATGAAGTAGAGTATATTCTCCCAGTGTGGAATTCTATATGCATATGAATCTTCCCCACTAACTTAACATATCGCTTAGGGATGCTACTTTTGGTTCTTCAACCAGAATAATATCTAGGATTAGCCATTCGAATAAACCCTATGTATAGTACGTACCCCATCCCTTCTATCCATTCTACTTGCACGACTTGAAATCATAAGCATGTGGTGAATAAGTGTACGACTTGCAAAACTACGTGTAAGTGGCGTTCGAATGTGTATAACAATCGTAAGACTTTGGGTAGCCAGTCTTCGAGCCATTCTCAGGGTACCTATTCTTCGACAACTTGAAACGAAAAGAATTGGCATTGGCCTTTGAATAAGTATTTACCGTTTGATTATTTTTGTACATAATATTTGTGAGTCTTGGGTAGTAGATTCAGGGGCTTCATTTCATGCCACACCCCATAGGAAACATTTTCTAGATTATGTTTAAGGTTATTTGGACAAGTTCATTTGGGTGATGATGCACCATGGAAAATTGTTGGAATGGGAAAGGTACAAATAAAACAAAATAATGGAAACAAATGGTTTTTGAAAGAGATAAAACATGTTCCAGATCTAAGAAAAAATATGATTTTAACTAGGGAGTTGGAAAGTGAAGGCTATATATCTATATTTACCGATAAGCCATGGAAGGTCACTGGTGATAGAAAAAGGAGAGAAGGTAGGTACATTGTATTTATGCACTAGTAATATTGACTCTTCTATATATTTAGCTTCTACATGAGTGGATACAACACTATGGCATCATAGGATTGGACAAATGAGTGAGAAGGGGATGCATATACTTCACAAAAGGAATTTGTTTCCAGATATTAAAAAAAATGATTTGGATTTTTGTGAGCATTGTGTTTATGGAAAACATAAGAGAGCCATATTTCTCAGAGTCTGAAAAGAAAAAAAAGAGTGAAAGGCTAGATCTTGTGCATACATGTGTATGGGGACCAACTCATGTATCATCTATTCTTGGCTCTCATTATTATGTTACATTTATTGGTGATGCTACTAGCAAATTTTGGGTTTATTTCATTCAACAAAAATTTGATGTTTTTATCCTTTTAAGAAGTGGAAAGATTTCGTTGAGAATGAGATAGGAAAAAGGTTGAAGTGTCTCATACCAAACAATGGAGGTGAATATTGCAATAAGGAGATTGATGATTACTGTTCATACCATGGGATTCATAGAGAGAAAAAAATTCCATGAACACCACAAGAAAATGGTGTGTCAGAAAGGATGAACATGACAATCATGGAGCATGCAAGGAACATGAGATTACAGCTGTATGAATGCTGTGAAGCAAATACAGAATTAAACATAATGCTCCCATGTGTATCTTTAATCCCAGGTGTTACGAAAGAGCCATAATTTATGCATATATGTCATGGTATCAAAGATATTGTGCAGAAGGATGATTTTGTTTATGAGGAGGATAGTTGGGTGTTTGAAACATTTGACAGATTGAAGGCATTGGGCTTCATGGAAGAAGGGCCACAAGAATAAATGAACGACGCATTAGAGCTTCCATATGCCGAGATTAAAGTTTTTTGCGCAAGTGTTTTAAAAAGAAACTTAGCTCCTTCTTCAATTTGAAAATGCAGAGATGTTAAGTTGCAAGGTCTAAGGCGTCGATGTTACCTATCATTACACATCATGTGCCAAATATTGATAGCAAGTAGCAAAATGCAAATAACCTCCATGTATTGCAGATGTCGAATTTTTATTAAAGGACTTGCAGACTGCCAAGTAAACCCCCTGTCAATTCATATTTTGCGCAGAGATCAAGGTTTTGTGCCAAGTTTCAAATATAAATTCATCAATGTGCAATCTGAAGTGGATGAGGGAAAGAAAACACAGGTGTCAAATTTTTAATTTGCAGATCACCCAACAAACATTTTATTTGGCGTGTGATATCACCAAGTAGAGATTGCATTGATAGATCATTATTTTATTATTTAATAGGTATCAATCTTGCAGAGAAAACATAGATTTGTATGCTCATAAGGTTAAAGTCATGCAAGCACCGAGCAGAGAGATGAACGGGTATCCAGGATGCCATTCATAAACGTCCTAGAGCTGTTTTCATGGTTTTTTGGAACAAAGGGTGAAGTTCTTCCTATTGTTGTAGTTGTATCGGCTCTTGCAAAGGAGCAGCAACATTATCACTTTACATTTATTACACATGTCGCTCATAACCAGAAGTAGATGGGTGAATTGTTTGGGTTTGTGCAAACCACAGGACAACATTTTGGGCACCCGATACACAGAGATCTGAGTCAAATAACCATTTTCCAAATCAGTGTAAAGCTTTGCATCGGACTGATATTCATTGTGTACCTATCTATTTAAAAATTATTCATTCAAGTCTTGGGTTTTCGAGGATACTCAAAAATTCGTTTGGTGCTTTGTGGAGATGATTTACAAAGTAGATGATGATCATGAATTTTTTCTTAAGGTAGTTTTGATTGGGAACTCTAGTATGGGTAAGTCCAGTATGCTCTCCAGAATCACCAGAAATAAATCCAATTTGGAAACCAAATCTACCATTGTTGCAGAGTTTGCAATTAGGAACATCACCAAAGGCACTCTAAACCTTCAACAAATCAGCAAGGTAATACATTTTTGTAGTTTTGTAGTTTTGGACAAAGCTTGACTTTTGATGGTTTAGACGGACCTGAAAAGTGTTCATTAACCACCGAAAGCAAATCTTTTGGTAGTTAAGGCACCTAGTTTTTACCACTGTTAACTACCGAAAGCCCGTCACTGCCCGATTTGTTGAAAGTTTGCACAGATCGAGGTTTTACTAATTCGAATCATTTGAAAACACTTGTAATGGATAGATGTTGAATTATAGAGTCAGATTCAAGATCCATTTTTGGTGCATAAGGATTAGAAAAGGTATCCAAGTTGGTTTTGGTACCTATTTTGGTGGCAACAAATTAGGGTTTTTGCACAACTCAACAAATTCGAATTCTATCTCTTGGAAGAGTCATCAATCAGCCTTTGGAGGCTAGTCTGCACTGCACAAGGACTCTACTACCTCTGAAGACCATCATATGTGGAATTGACCTCATCTTGAGGATCTTTCCCTATTTTTTGTAGATATTGTTTTGACTTTAAATATTTAGTAAATATGATCCATTAATTCAGGATCTAGATGTTGTGATGTAAAAGTTATAAAGATGAAAATAGAAGATGAACTCATGAGGTTCAATCCTGGATACATTTTGGCTCATGTATTTAGACTCTTATCTTGATATGAATCACAATCTTCTTTTGCTACCAATGTTGGATTTGTTCATGTGTTGCATTACTTTGTACTTTGATTCAGTTTAGCTCAGCTTTTAAGAACTATTATCTTCTTATTTAGCTCATGAATTTGAATAAAAGGATCTCTTACTATCTTGTATGACCCTACATGTTAATATACTTGGTTATCTATATTAGTGTTCTTCATACCCTTTTCCAATTACTCTATCTAATTATTGATTTCTAAAAGCACTGGCTCATTCGAATGCATGATAAGTTGTTCTTCTCATTAGCCATTGAGTTATCCCATTGATCCAAGCATACCAAATTTACCATATTCTTGAGTTACCAAGAATCTTTGGCCTACAACCCCAAAGCGTTTCTTGGAGTGATAACAAATTTGCGCCACTACTGGGGAGAGGAGATCAAAGCTCAGCTTCCCTGGGAGACGACATAGATATGATCTTTGATGATAGACAAAGGTTGGACATTACATTGGTTGTAATCATCTATCTAGCGACTCCATGAAGGATGAATTCAGTGGTGACTCCATGAAGGACGGATCTTTTGGCGACTCCCCTGGTATATAAATGAACCAGATCTTAACAAAGAGGTATGCGTTCTGCAATTTCTCAAGTATTTCTGGTTACCCTCATCCAGTACCTAGTAGAAATGAATGGGAACACAACCTTCCCAGATTTCGAGGAGAAAAATGGGAAGTACCAACTAAACATTTGTTGGATTTTCATGAGTTTATTCATCGGCTCCAGATCATACATGAAGATGTTAAGATTAAACTTTTCAAGTATTCATTAGAGGGGATAGCCCTTGATTGGTGCAGGTCTCTTCCAGCTTCAAGCATTCACTCATTGGAAAGTTTTCATTATGCTTTCCATTTGTTTTGTAAAGATGAATTTCTAGTTGAAGGTCTCTTTGAAGATTGTTGTGATGAATTTGATAAGCATGTTCAACAGGAAGTAGTTTTTTCTTCTGTTTGTCAAGATGAAAACTATGTTGTTAAGGAAGATCTTCATGATACAAATAAGAATTGCATAGCTGTAAATGCATCAAACCTTATCTCTATTACACATGTTGCCTTTGATTTACATGAACAAACAGTTAGAGAAGAAGTTTTTTTTGAACCTTTTCAAGAGGTTGCCTACGATATGTTTTCACCTGTGATTGGGGAGAAGGATCTAAAGACTGTCTATCTTTCTTTGCATGATTCAGGAGTTTTATGCTCACCTATTGTTGATAAGTATGCAGATGGAGTAGAACAAACCCTTACTTCAAAGGACGTTGATTTTAACAACAACCAGCCCATATATGACATTTATGAATCTGATTTCAACAAGCCTTTTTCTTTGCCCATAAAGGAACGACATCATGTTGTAATCAGCCATTCCATGTTTGCAGAAGACATTGAATATGATGATTTTAATTTGGCCAAAGATTTCAGGTCTTCTCTTCTGTTTATAACACCTCATGAACAGAAAAGTGAAATCACCTATGAAGAAGATATCTCTCATCATGATCAAGAAATTGTCGATCCACATTATGATAGCCATGAGGATGCCTTTAACATTGTATCAAATTCATCTATTAAAGATGACTGTCATGATGATTAGATTGTTTCTTTTGAAACCTTTAAAGATGATAATTAGATTATTCCTTCTGAAAAGTTTGAAGATGTTGAGTAGATTGACATATCAGTAGAAGACAGTTTCAGATCTACAACAGATAGTAAGGAAATATTTTAGTTTTTTCATTTCCAAACACAGACTAATTGTAGAACACATGAAGAAGAGGATGATGAGGACATCTTAGAGTTTCCATATTTGCAAGGACTGTCTAATCTTCAGCTAGAACATCAGGAAGATTGCAGCAGATACAATGAGGAAGATGATGCGCTGAAAAGTTCAAATCAATAGTCCATGTTATATGACTCTCTGATAGAGGTTGAGCAGTACATATTTAGCATTGAAGGCCTTCAACATCATTTCAAATTACAGTTGGATCAATAGTCCAAAAAGGTATTGCTTTGTGAATTTTATGACCCTGTTCCAAACTTTTTGGAATCTATGAGCAGTAAATGTGTTAAAGTATTCTTGTTAGAAGAAGATTGTCTTTATCATCTGTTCAAACTTCTTCTCTACATGATATGGCTTCCATTTTTTTTTGGGTCAAGATCTAGCATGATGTCAGTAAATCAGTTTCTCACATGGCTTCATTGGAAGAATGACTTCACTTGATAAGAGGCAGTACAGTTGGTTATTGTAGGAGTAGAAGAGAATAATCTCACTCAATGAGCATTAGACTTTTCAGTTACTGGCTATTGATTTCAATGACTAAGCGGGGAAGGCTATAGGCAGGCTACAGGCAGGCTACAGGCAAGCTACAGGCAGGCTGCAGGTTTGAAGAGGAATAGTTGCATAGGCCAGATGACTCCATATCTCAATGGATAAGGCGACTGGAACTACTAGGTTCTTGGAAACCTCGCAGGGAGGTCTCCATCCCAGTTGGAGCCAGTTGTTTGTGATAAAAAACACACTGGTATTTTGATGAGTATTTCTATCACTCTTCACTTGATTTATCATTTTCTTCAGACTCTTGGCCAGTATCTTAACCTCCATATTTTTCATCAAGCTCCTGCTTGATTACTTTGCCTAGAAATCCTTTGGTTTTCTGCCTCTGGACCTGCAATACAAGAATACAAATAAAATGTTATTCATTTTCCCCTAGTCTATGCTATGGAGATTACAAATATAAAAAATATATTATTGGTTTTTATATCTTATATCTCATATTATAGGTAAAGAAATATGAATGTTTGAGTATCCAAAGGTTTCTAAACTCAAGTTATTATACATATGTTTAAAGTCTCTAGGGATTATGGTTGTTATAGTTTTTAGCTTTAAACAAAACATTGAAGGCCCACTCCACCAACACAAGCCAAGTCCATTGAGCACCAAGCCCTCCTGCAAACTATTAGCCTCATATTACAGTTGTATGAATGCTGTGAAGCAAATACAGAATTAAACATAATGCTCCCATGTGTATCTTTAATCCCAGGTGTTACGAAAGAGCCATAGATTATGCATATATGTCATGGTATCAAAGATATTGTGCAGAAGGATGATTTTGTTTATGAGGAGGATAGTTGGGTGTTTGAAACATTTGACAGATTGAAGGCATTGGGCTGCATGGAAGAAGGGCCACAAGAAGAAATGAACCACGCATTAGAGTTTCCAGATGCTGAGATTAAAGTTTGTTGGGCAGGTGTTTTAAAGAGAAACTTAGCTCCTTCTTCAGTTTGCAAATGAGGATATGTTAAGTTGCAAGGTCTAAGGCGTCGATGTTACCTATCATTACATATTGTGTGCCAAATATTGATAGCAATTAGCGAAATGCAAATAACCTCCACGTATTTCAGATGTCAAATTTTTATTAAAAGACTTACAGATCGCCAAGTAAACCCCCTGTCAATTCAGATTGTGTGTAGAGATCAAGGTCTTGCGCCAGGTTTCAATTCTAAATTCATCAATGCACAATCTGAAGTGGCAGAGGGAAAGAAAACACAGGTGTCAAATTTTTAATTTGCAGATCGCCCAACAAACATTTTATTTGGCGTGTCATATGGCCAAGTAGAGATTGCATTGACATATCATTATTTTATTACTTAATATGTATCAATATTGCAGAGAAAATGCATATTTGTATGCTCAGAAGGTTAAAGTCATCAAAGCACCGAGCAGAGAGACGAGAAGGTATCTAAGATGCCATTCATAAATTCCCTAGAGCTATGTTCATGGATTTTTGGCACAAAGCGCAAAGTTCTTCCTGCTGCTGTAGTTGTATCGGCTCTTGCAAAGGAGCAACAGCATTATCATTTTACATTTATTACACTTGTTGCTCATAACCAGAAGTATAGGTGTGAATTGTTTGAGTTTGTGCAAACCACAGGAGAACCTTTTTGGCACCCGATATGCAGAGATCTGAGTCAAATAACCATTTTCTAGATCAGTGTAAAGCTTTGCATCAGAATGATATTCATTGTGTACCTATCTATTTAACAGTTATTCATTGAGGTCTTGGGTTTTCGAGGATACTCAAAAATTCGTTTGGTGCTTTGTGGAGATGATTTACAAAGTAGATGATGATCATGACATTTTTCTTAAGGTAGTTTCGATTGGGAATTATGGTATGGGTAAGTCCAGTTTGTTCTCGAGAATCACCAGAAATAAATCCATTTTGGAAACCAAATCTACCATTGTTGCGGAGTTTGCAATGAGGAACATCACCAAAGGCACTCTAAACCTTCAACAAATCAACAAGGTAATACATTTTTCCAGTTTTGTAGTTTTGGACAAAGCTTGACATTCGGTGGTTTAGACGGACCTGAAAAGTGTTCATTAACCACCGAAAGCAAATCTTTCGGTAGTTAAGGCACCCAGTTTTTACCACTGTTAACTACCGAAAGCCTGTCACTGCCCGATTTGTTGAAATTTTGCACAGATCGAGGTTTTACTAATTCGAATCATTTGAAAACACTTGTAATGGATAGATGTTGAATTATAGAGTCAGATTCAAGATCCATTTTTGGTGTATAAGGATAAGAAAAGGTATCCAAGTTGGTTTTGGTACCTATTTTGGTGGCAGCAAATTAGGGTTTTTGCATAACTCAGCAAATTCGAATTCTATCTCTTGGAAGAGTCATTAATCAGCCTTGGGAGGCTAGTCTACATTGTACAAGGAATCTACTACCTATGAATACCATTATATGTGGAATTTAAATCATCTTGAGGATCTTTCCCTATTTTTTGTAAATATTGTTTTGACTTTCTGTATTTAGTAAATCTGATCCATTAATTTAGGATCTAGATGCTATGATGTAAAAGCTATAAAGCTGAAAACAAAAAGATGAACTCATGAGGTTCAATATTGGATACATTTTGGCTCATGTATTTAGACTCTTATCTTTATATGAATCACAGTCTTCTTTTGCTACCAATGTTATATTTGTTCATGTGTTGCATTAATCTATACTTTGATTCAGTTTAGCTCATCTTTTAAGAACTGTTATCTTCTTATTTAGCTCATGAATTTGAATTAAAGGATCTCTTACTATCTTGTATGACCCTGCATGTTAATATACTTGGTTATATAGATTAGTGTTCTTCATAACCTATTCCAATTACTCTATCTGATTATTGATTTCTTAAATCACAAGCTCATTCAAATGCATGATAAGTTGTTCTTCTCATTAGCCATTGAGTTATCCCATTGATCCAAGCATACCAAATTTACCATATTCTTTAGCTACCATGCACCTTTGGCCTACAACCCCAAAGAGTTTCTTGGAGTGATAACAAATTGGCGCCGCTGCGAGGGAGAGGAGATTGAAGCTCAACTTCCCTAGGAGACGACATAGATCTGATATTTGATGATATACAAAGGTTGGACATTACATTGGTTGTAATCATCTATCTAGCGACTCGATGAAGGATGAATTTAGTGGTGACTCCATGAAGGACAGATCTTTTGGTGACTCCACTGGTATATAAATGAACCAAATCTTAGCAAAGAGGTATGCGTTCTGCAATTTCTCAAGTATTTTTGGTTACCCTCATCTAGTACCTAGTAGAGATGAGTGGGACAACAACCTTCCTAGATTTCGAGGAGAAAAATGGGAAGTACCAGATGAACATTTGTTGGATTTTCATGAGTTTATTCATCGGCTCCAGATCATACATGAAGATGTTAAGATTAAACTTTTCAAGTATTCATTAGAGGGGATAGCCCTTGATTGGTGCAGGTCTCTTCCAACTTCAAGCATTCACTCATTGGCAAGTTTTCATTATGATTTCCATTTGTTTTGTAAAGATGAATTTCCAGATGAAAGTCTCTTTGAAGATTGTTGTGATGAATTTGATAAGCATGTTCAACAAGAAGTAGTTTTTTCTTCTGTTTGTCAAGATGAAAACTATGTTGTTAAGGAAGATCTTCATGATACAAATAAGAATTGCATAGCTGTAAATGCATCAGACATTATCTCTATTACACCTGTTGCCTTTGATTTACATAAAGAAATAGTTAGAGAAGAAGGTTGTAGTCAAAGAAACACCTAATCCCCTTCTTCAAAATGACGTTTAGAGTGACCTTGATTTTCTTGTTTCTTCATGTGATTCTGGGCCATGACCAAATTCTCTTTTAGGGTATGGATAATAGTCTCTCGAACTGTAAGCGTTTGGTCAACTGCCTGGACCTTCTAGACACCTGGTAAATATGAGAGAATTGACGGTGGCTTTTTTCCATATATCGCTTCAAACTGAGTCATGTGGGTAGCTGTATTATATGAAGTGTTGTACCACCATTCAAATAGGGGTAAATGTTGAGCCCACTGATTTTTCTTTTCTGATGAAAAACACCTCAAATATGTTTCCAAAAACTTGTTGACAACTTTTGTTTGACCATATATATGGGGATGATAAGTTGTGCTGAGATGCAATTGGGTGCCTTGTAGCTTGAATAGTTCTTGCCAAAAATTGCTGGTGAAAGTTGGGTCGCGATAAAAAACAATAGAATGCAACATGCCATGAAGTTGTTGGATGATGTTTTCATTGATGCCAATGGTTTGCTTGATTGATTTCATTGATTGATGTCAAGTGATTGATTGATGTCAAAGGATTGATTGATTGATGATTCATGTAATATAATATGTATTTTCCTTGATGATAATGCATAGATGAAGATGGATCAATGAGTTCTCATTGATATGATGAAGATGGATCAATAAGTTATCATTGATACATGATGAAGATGGATCGTTGTGGTTTCATTGGTATATGATGCATTTTTGGAAAAATGTATAGATGACTCATTATTTTCTTATCATGATTGATAAGGTGCACAAATGGATGAACTTCAAAGTGGTCCCCTTATGGTGAAAGCCATCACGGGAAGATGCTTTGTAGATTGATTTATCCTAGAAGAATAGTTGGAGGACCATTGCTCTCATTATTTTATTATCATGATTGATAAGGTGCACAAATGTATGAAATCCAAAGTGGTCCCCTTATGGTGAAAGCCCTCACGGGAAGACGCTTTACGGATTGAGCTATCCTAGAAGAATGGTTGGAGGACCCATGCTTGTATGTGGAATAATGAGATGAAGATCAAGGAAATTATTGGTGAAACTATCCTAGATGGATAGTTCTTGTCATGCCATTTCCAGTGGTATGTGGAATGTCACATAACTTCTCATGGTTTGAGAGTTATGACCTTATGAAGATGAAGGACCCCCACATGAAGGCTTGAAGCCCCCAAGGTCAAAGAAGTCAAAGTGACCTAAAAGAAGAAATCATTATTTAAATGATAAAGTAAAGTGACAAAGTCAAGGTGGATTATTTAAATAATAAAGAGAAGTGACAAAATCAAGAAATGATAAAGTAAGGTGACAAAATCAAGAAGTGATATTTAAATGATAAAGTGTTGGAGAGCCTTTTATTTATGGAAAGTGGTTAACCCTAAAAATAAGGAAAATAGGTTAAGTGACCTAGAAATGGGTTAAGTGACCTAAAATAAGAAATCATTATTTAAATGATAAAGTAAGGTGAAAAAGTCAAGGTGGATTATTTAAATAATAAA
>ML780713.1:338401-350247 GCA_009831015.1 Picea engelmannii | reverse complement strand
CTTTATGGGAAAGGGACATATTACTGTATTGAATTAACTGAAAGTAAAACTTACAACCTGAGCCTTGATGTCGTAGGTCTCCTTTCGATGGCTCCTAGCTCTGACACACACACTTGCTCATGCATGAAGAAAATCAACCACTTTTGATGACCTTGTTGTTGTCTCTATCTGCTGTAGCATCAGTCCTTCATACAGGATTTCAACAATTCTCCAATAAATCTATTGCTAGCTTACTTCTAACCTTTTCCATGAGCAATCTCCTCAATATATAGGAGAAGATAATTTAGTTACTTGGATAGGAGATGATCCCAAGATATCTGGAATGCCAGCACCTGAACAACCATTCGAAGCCAACTCATGTTTCTAGAAGATTCCCTTCTAGAAGATTCGAGACTTTTATCTTTTTCCTTCCTTAAGATGATGTTCGCACCCTGATAACTAGGTACAGTGCGAACCCCTCGCACTCCATCTTAATGCAGCCTGCGAGAATCAGGCATTCTCGCAGGCAGATATATAGGTAGCTTGCGAACATCCCTTAAAAGCATGATTTCTGGAAGCAGACAAATGTAACTCTTCTCAGGAAAGTGTTCTTAGTGAAGAGCTTGATTTTCCATCATCATAACATCATCATGATGACCAAAATTGTGGATAACAGAATGCCCCCCAAAGTCTGAGAGTGGAATCAGTGACAGTCGATAGACTTTGTAAGCTGCATGTGTGTGTCAAGAACCAAGAGCGCACCTAATCGGAAACCTGCAAACATCCAAGCATCGACATAATATCATATATATCCCTTATGAGGTAGGAATTCCCATGCTCAGATCATAGATTGATGACATCATAAATAAAGATATCATAAACAAAGGTCATGGCCACCAATCATACACTGTAGATCCATGCCGTCACGATATAGCCTAGCCACCTGAATACACTATGGATCTATGCAACAAATTTTTAACCAAGACGACATAGCCACGAAACATACACAGTGGATCTATGTGTCGCAAATCATACATACTCCATCGCAACCTGGATCATTTAAGACAATATCCAGGGTCTTCAATCTCATCGCCCAAAGTACGAATCTAACCATGTGATTACATATGTCGAAGTCGAACATGGTAGAAACCACTTGATTACCGGTCATTGATGTAACCGTTAACAAGTGCGAGGGAAATTACCATTGATGTCAATGACTCCCAAGGTACTAAAGTACAATCCATCGACTATGAATAAATGAGTTGATGTCGAACAATCGACAAAATCTTTCGATCAGGGGTCAATGATGTAAACCCACTGTCAAAAGTGAGGAAACTTGCCATTGAGGCATGAAATCTCCAAGGTACTGAATGATTTCTAAGTCTCAATTCCGGAAAATGTGCTGAAGTCGACAGAACAAAACTCGTCATAGGAGGGCCTTGATGTATCCCCCATCAATGACATGAAATGAGTAACAGAGTTTGAAAGTGAAACAGAGCATGTAGCAATTAGACTTTGGACACAGGGAAGGCCGACACGAAGAGAATGGATAACTGCAGATGGCCGACTCAAATAGAGGTTTCAGACGGACTTCTCTTGAACATATGAATGACACGACCAATGATTTGGCAGCATTGACTCAAAGACGACGCATGGAAAGGTCTTGATATCGAACGAGAGACAAATGGATTACCCAAACCAGTTTCGAATGATGAATAGAGGGTGTCATGTTCAAGAGCGACACTTACTGCCAATTAATACAAAGACGAAACATATCCCTTTCCCAAATTTTCCCCCACCATTTCTGGCAAGTACCTCTTTATTTTTACGCAAGCTTGAAGAGGATCACATATGATTGTTAATATAAGCTCATCCCTGGGAGTATTTTTAATGAACCCTAGGAAGGAGTGGTTCGGTCCCATTATGGGTCTGTCAATGTTTGTTTAACGAGTCCAGAGATAGTAAACTCGAAGGTTTTTCAAGATTATAGAGTTTGGAAAAAAAACTTAAAAGAGAACTCTCTCAGTTCCTTTTTCATACAGTAGTCCAACGAGACCGAAAAAGGGTTAAACTATCGCTCGAAGGACGCATACTTCAAATACTTTATCGAGCGTGAAAATAGCAAGGTTTCTCGGCAATCTTTTCCTGTTTAGAGAGTCTGAAAAGAGCTTAAAGATAACTCCAGGGGGGTTCCTTTTTCGTATTACCACAACGAGCCCGGAAAAGAGATAAAACGACGCTCGATCACGTTCTTATGTTTTTGAAAAGTGCAAGAACGGATAAAAGGCGCTCGAGGTTTTATATTAAAACCATAGAAAACAATAAAAAATATACCACACCATAGAAAAAATTGTCCATGACCCTCCATGTTTCATACCTGCAATTCACTTCACTCATTTCCGTATTAGTAATTAGGGTTAAATAATGAATAAATATAAAAAACCCTATTTTTGATATAGTAAAAAAGTAATAAAAGTGAATCCATAACACATTTTACCATATCATTTTACCCTTTTACCATTTGAGTTCAAAAAACCTCCATTTTACCTCCTACCTTTAGCATTGATTTCTGGGAGCTTCGGGAAATCATTCCACGAGCCGTCTGTGGTATTTTGGTAAGCTCTCCATTCTTTATCTTTGCATGGTTCAAATTTATGATTTGATTGGTTAAAAATCAAGTTTTGAGTTAATTTTTTAAACCCTATGCGTGTAGAGGGATTCTCGCAGGCTGCCCATACGGGACCTGCGAGAATGCCTCATTCTCGCAGGTGGGCCTAAGGAAGCCTGCGAGAAGTTCGCACTGCGTGCCATAGGTCACCTGCGAACAGTGCAAAATTTAAAAATTTATGCAACGTTTAACCAAAAGAATGAATTTTTTACATGTTTAAGATTATTAACAGTCTTCATATGTTTCCCATGCAGGTTAATAGCCATCATCATGGTGCTCAAATGGAGAGAACGGGAACACGAGGAAGATAATACAAACACCGAAAATCACCCTCCAACCATTGTTTCCTTAAGAAATTGTGGTCTCCTGAAATATTTCTGCATCCCGGGCATGAGAGCCCAAGTTCGATTGCTAGAGTGCTTGGTCTGGATGTGGGATCCGGATCAACAAGTTTTCAATGTCAGAGCTCACACATTAAATATCGACATTGAGGACATATATTTCTTGACCGAGCTATCCAGGTGAGGGTCCTATGTCAGTTTGACCGGTAGAAGAAGGGGTGGTTTAAAAATGAGTGAGTACTGCACCCAGTATTGTGTGTCTGAGGCTGAACGACAGAAAGGAAAAGTGGCAATTTGGGGAGTGACTGATTTGACTCTATGTACCATTCTCTTTACCATTGCTTGGATGGAGAGAAGTGTTGCTCCACATATGGCTCTGCAAATCTATTTTCAGTATGCCATCGAGTGTACTGAGCCCCGGGTATTCAACTGGGCTGATGCAGTCTTACGCAGTCTCAAAAAACAGTTGATGAAGTGCAAGCGTGGAAATCTGAAACAGTTCGGATATGGATCTTTGTTAGTGTCCTTCTTCTGTGAGAGGGTCCCGGTGTTTAGAATTCAGGCTGAGTGTCACTTTCTGGGTCCCAGGGATCCAAGGATGTTACGATGGTGTCGACTCATGGCCCGACATGTGGCAGGACCGATCGTCAGGTATGACGATATCTTCTTCGACTGGCTTCAAGGCCAGGTGCTGATGGTAGAAGATTATGCATATGCTGGCTTAGATTTCCGTGGTGATTCTGACCTTGCACTGCCTGAGGATGCACAATGGGGAGACCTCGGTAAGAAGTACACCAATTTTTATCTTTTAAATGTTTTTGTATTTTTAACATATTTAAATGTTTTTTTTGTTTTATAGATTTACCCAAATACTAACATCAAATACTTGTTGATAACACATACATTGGACCATATTGACCTGCTGGCAGTTCTCCTATCCAGCAACGAGGAGAGGCAGCAGTAGCAGTTCCACAGTACGCCGAGGACTATCTGACGGCGGAGTAGAATTTAGAGGGTTTGATGGCAGATGTTCCAGATATGACTCTGGAAGAGATTCCTCGACGCGATCAACATCACACTATGGGATTCTATGCATCTATGGGTCGACTGCTCTGTAGAGTTGCTAGGACATTAGTGTGCTATCGTGAACGTCATCCGTGACGTCCTTATGTAGAAGCCATGAGCTTCAATTTTGATATTTTGGTCTTCGGACAAACATTTTGTAAAAACAAACTCTTTTGACCGCTATATATACACGGCTTCTACTGGCTTACATTACATTGTGTACAATTTAATGTGTTTGATTTATAAATTGTTCAAATGCCTGTCCAATACATAATTAGCTAAAGCATCTGTTAATGTATTAAGATGTCTAGGAATATGCTGATATTCAATGTGATCAAAGTACCGTTCCAAGAGGTGAATCTGCAAATATACCCTTAATAAAGTAGGACTTCGAATAGAATATACATTACTGAGTTGTAGTACTACCAGCTGCGAGTCAAGTTGGACAACCAAATGACGAATTCCGAGAGAGATAGCATCCACCAATAATTCAACAACGGCGCTATACTCTGTGATGTTGTTGGTTGGTCGGCCAAGATATATACCTCGTAGAGATATGGGTTCGTTTGTCGGGGCATAGATTGCCCATGCAGTGGAAGCTAAGTTCTGAGTACTATGGCTAGCTCCATCAGCGAAGCCAATATAAGGAAGTGAATACTCCGAAATCTGGCAATCAAACACAACGTCACGTAAGGGCAGAGACCAGATAACGTCAAAAGAAAAACTAGTTCATACGCAGTATGATACATAAAATACAAGTACTCATGCACAAATAACTCAAAGGTACACCATCATAATCAACTAGTTCATACGCTCCTTTTTCCAAAACTTTGTTGACAATGTAGGGACCACGCCACATAGGTTCAAATTTCCCGGCTCCTAGGACATCTTTATCTTGTTCATACAGAAGAACAAGATCACGTTAAGAGAAAACATGAGGCTTGACATACTTTTCATATTGTGCCTTAACGCGTTTCTTTTGGGCTTCTATTACTAAAGTGGCATCACGTCGGGTCTCGTCTAATCGCATCAAATACAACAGACGTTCCTCTTCGGCAGAAGTATTGGGTAAGAGCTCTACAACTAGATTCAAAGAAGGTATTTCACATTCTATTGGCAAAATGGCTTCCATGCCATAAACTAATCGAAAGGGTGTAAATCCCATAGCGGATTTAACAGATGTCCAATACGCCCACAATGCCGAGAACAACATCATG
Organism: Picea engelmannii; assembly: GCA_009831015.1. Classification (NCBI taxonomy): domain Eukaryota; kingdom Viridiplantae; phylum Streptophyta; class Pinopsida; order Pinales; family Pinaceae; genus Picea; species Picea engelmannii. The sequence continues at coordinate 344,977 of ML780713.1, read as the reverse complement.
TGCCAGCTAGTTTTATGTATTCCTATCATCCGTCGAATCATAGTTATGAGAACCTTATTGATTGCTTCGACCTGGCCATTAGCCTATGGATAATAGTGTGTTGAGCTATCATGATGAAGGCCCAACTTCTCTGTAAGTTCTGACATCATATAATTCCTAAAATGACTACCGTGATCAGTAACGATAGCTTGAGGGACACCAAAATGAGTGATGATATGGTTGAAAAGAAATAACGCTGCAATCTTCCTAGTATTATCAAATGTCGGCATTGCCTCGGCCCACTTTGTAAAATAATCAATAGCTACAATAATATAACCACGCCCCCCGACCGAGTGAGGGTGACATGTCATGAAATCAATGCCCCATTTAGCAAAAGGACCTACTGAGACTACAGGATGAAGGGGAGCAGGATGCGACCGAATATTCTGTTGATAGGTCTGGCAGGCATGACACTTCTGAACAGCAGTAATGAAGTCATTGAACAAAGAAGGCCAAAATTATTCTGCTCGTAAGATCTTCTAGGCAGTAGCATACCCAGACATATGACCGCCACATGCTCCTGAATGGCAGTCATTGAAAGCTTTCTTAGCTTCGTCAAAAGTCAAACAACGCCGAAAGACAGAGTCAATGCCCCGATGGTAAAGAGTATCGCCGAGGATAATGTACTGGTGAGCTTGATAATGTATACGACGTCATTCATTACTGGACAAAGAAGGATGGAAAGTTTGAGTTTGGAGATATATAATGATATCTTCGTACCAAATATCATCGGTACTGATAAGGAAAAGTGATTTGTCAGGTAACGAATCAACTGCTACATTTTTCATGGCAGAGTGGGGGAAATCACAAATTAACTCAGCAAAACCCAAGGATTTCTTCGACATGGCGCGATCGAATTCCAAGTCGAACTCTTGGAGAATGACAATCCACTTGGAGTACTTGCCCCCCAGCAATTGACGTGTCAATATATGTTGCATGGGGTTACAATGTGAAATCACTGTAGTTTTCCTGGAGAGAATATAATGACGAAAACGTTGAACTGCTTGAACAACAGCCAAAGCCAGTTTCTCAACATGTTGGTACTTGACTTCCATTGATGATAAACTTCTACTCAAGTAATAGATAACATGTTCATCATGGTTATCATCCTCTTGAATGAGGACCATGCCGATGGTATACTCGGAGGCAGCCAGATAAAGAAAGTAATCCTGACTATAATCAGGAGGAAAAAGAAGAGGAGCTTTTGTGAGGGACAACTTTAAAGCTTCGAAAGCGTTGTGGGCAACTTTATCCCAAACAAACTCTGAACCTTTCTTCAAAAGACGTGTGAAACCATGAGTAATCTTGGTGTAATTCGGGATGAAATGACGAAGAAAGTTTTCTTTCCCCTGCAAACTTTGTAACTGGTGTAGTGAAGAAGGAGGAGAAAGATTGAGAATCGCCTCAACCTTAATAGGATCTACCCGGATCCCCTGACGTGAAACAATGAAACTGAGAAGACGACTGAACTCTACGCAAAAGACGCATTTATGAGGATTTAGACGAATGCGATAGAACCGACAATGAACGAAAATTGCTTGGAGATGATTGGGGTGATCGACTCGGCAGAAGGAATGAGTTGGAAAATCGTCCAAATAAGGTTGAACGATATGCTTTATATCGTGAAACGCATAAGACATAGCACGTTGAAACGCTGCACCTGCGTTCTTAATATCGAAGGAAAGTTTTCTGTAGGTGAAAGTACCCCAAGGAAAAATAAAAGTAGTTTTATGTTGGTCCTCAGGAGCGATGTTAATCTGGTTGTAGCCGGAAAATCCATCCATGAGGGAAAAGATCTCACTTCTGGCACAGTCATCGACGATCTGGTCAACGAAAGGGGTCGGAAAGTTGTCCTTCAGACAAGATTTATTAATATCACGATAATCGACACAAACATGTATACTACCACCTTTCTTATCAATCGATACAGGGTTGGAAACCCATTCTGTCAAAGCCACGGGATAAATAAAACCGGCTTTAAGAAGTTTTTCAACTTCGAGTTTAATGGTTGCCGCTTTACGTGGATGGACAGGATGGAGGCGCTGCCGTACTGGTTTAGCTCCAGGGTACATTTTTATCTTATGCAAAACAATAGGCGGGTCGATACCTGGCATCTCTTCATAACTCCAGGCAAAGATATCACGAAATTCTTTAAATAGGGAAGTATAGGTGACAATTTCCTCTGGAGAACACGAAGCTCCAATGTGAACATTTTCAACTATCCCAGGTTTAACTGAAATATCAATGGGAATTGTAGGAGAAATATTACTGAGGTTCCCTTCTGCAAACACATCACGTGTAGATCCGGGAACAGTCGTTATGACAACAACGGTCGACAGAGTCGAAATCCGTTGATAATTCTCAAGAGTGTGTTGTTCCAGAAACAGTATGGAACGATGATGCCCATCGTCCCAAGGCATATCGGCCATGACATACATGATCATCTCGTCAGTGGGAAAGATAACGTGGAAAGGATCAGGAGACAACTCCTCCGGAGAGGGTGTAGAAGGTGTTGCCGATTGAATCGCATGATAAGCAGACTCAACCAGGCTTAACAGAATGACATCGCCAAAATGAGAATGATCTCCGGGATCAGGGACTATCCAAGGGTCAAAAGACACTGGAATCTCATGAGGCACAGTGGAGATCATATTGATCGAAGCAACTGACGGGCATAGAATATCGGGTGGTGGTGGTATGGGAAAAGTACCCATTAACGAAGAGTCTTTTAAAAGACTGACCCCAACATTCTCATAACCTGGCAGGGTTTTAGCTATGAACGGTACGTTCCTCGTGCGAGTATCATAATTAAAGAAGGCAAGTTGATCAACTGTAACAACTTTTCCCTGGTGAGGAAATCGTACGACACAGAAAAGTGTTGACACAACAGCGCGCATGGAATCTATCCAGCTACGACCTAGAAGAAGATTGTAATCTAAGGGATCATCGAAAACTTCCACTTCCACTTGGACGGTCTTACCTTCGAGAGTGACAGGCAACGAGGAAAGAACGCTGTAAGGCTTAAAACCAGAGCCATTAAAGGCTTTCAGAGTATTCTGTGATTCCGTTAATGGAGGAGAGCCAATGGCTTTCCAACAGGTAAGAGACATTACACACGTAGAGGCCCCCTCATCTACAACTATCCAACAAATGTTCTTGTCGGCGACAATAACTTGTATCTGAAAAGCAAGCTGAGGAGGTAAAATTGGAACATGGTCGTCCAAGTCAAAGAATATCAAATTCGAATCTATAGGATCAATTCCACCTATAGCTTTCAACAGAGCCATTCATTGCGCAGGACAAGACTGAAGGACTTCAAGGGCAGACATCGCTGAAGGTGCTTGGGCCAGATCTTCCAGAATACTGTAGTTCTAGGCTGCACGAGCATGAGGATTGAAAGTTGACTTGCGAACAACACCTTTAGGGGGTCGTAGGACTATATCAAGACTCGATCGTTCGAGATGAAGAGGACCGTTTGTAGGTGGATTCGGTGGAGAGGCTTGTACCAGATCAAGAGGTAAATCGTCAACCTTCTCCTTAGAAGGAGTATAGTCTTTAGCTCTAGTTGCGATTGCAACGTCATTCTTCTTAGAATCACTGGTGCACATCAAAAGATATGATGTCGTAGAAGTAGATGGTTGGTTGTGGATGACCAACGAGGCCTGTTGCAGAGACGGGAAGGGTTGAGACAAGCCAGCCAGTGTAGGTGGTTTTGGTGTTCCTTGAAGGAACTTGGAAACTTCGGCATGTCGAGGACAATCCTTTGTATAGTGATCATCACCGCAGATAAGGCAAGGGTACCTCGGTTTGCGCTTGCCCCACTCTTCAACATGAGCATTTGTAGTTTGTTTGGTTGGATTATTATTCTTACCCCCCTTATTCTTGCCCCTCCCTTTCTTTGATTTATTTTTACCGGTCGGTGTAGATTGAACAACGTTCACTTCAGAGGTTTTACCGGTGGGAAGAGCAGGAGACGGGGCATTCTGAACATTAGAAGATGTGGATTTATGGGTTGCAGTTGAAACGGAATGTGAGTGGGTATGAGCAGTACCAATCACACCATCAGCTGCATGCGAGGCAACTGGAGCAGTTGAAGTGCTGGAAGTACCGGGACGAGGTAGTTCGGGCAGTAAATCGTAGAGTGTTCCCATTTGTGAATAAACAAGATCAAGATATTGAGTGCGACTTATAGCCTGCTCCTCTATAACAACACCACCCATAGCAATATCTTTACCAATTTCATTCACGAAAGATTTCGTAAACCACTCTGCCAGTAACTGATCAGAGAGTTCAAGTTTGATGAGACGTCGTCTACGTCTCCACTCATGTATATGGTCTGAGATGTGAGTCCCTTTAGTTTGTTTAAAAGAAGTTAAGATCTCGGTTCCAGTATTGTAACGGATCGGTAACTGATAATGTGTGAGAAAGGCCATAGCTAAGGTGTTGAAATCAACAAATAAACCTCGTGGCAATTCAATATACCACTTCGCAGCCGAACCGGTAAGGGTTCGTTGAAAAAGACGAAGACGAATGGAGTCATCCATCAGTGAATTGGATGAGCACTATAAATGAAAAGTCATGACATGATTATTTGGGTCCTCTCCCGGCTTGCCATCGAATTTTGGAATATCCGATGGAAGTTTAGCAGGGATAGCAGGCCATTGGGGAGAGTGACGAATAGGATCATTTAGAATCCTAGACAAATCCGGCAAATCCAAGGTAGCAAGAAAAGGCAACTGTCGGTTTACTTATGGGTACTGATGGCTTTGGGGTGGAAGCCCCGTCGGCAAACCAGTAGGAGCGTAAGCAGACTATCCGTAGAGGGAAGCCCCAGGCTGATTCAGTGGTGGGCGGATAGGATAGTAACCCCAAGGATTATAACCTTGAGTTTGAGCAGGGACCTGTGGTTGAGTAGTCTGATTCGAACTCTAAATAGGATTAGTTACCCTGGGATAAGGTTGGCCAATGGTAGGGACAACTTGCTGCCCCCCAGTATTCTGAGGAAATTTTTGTAGAAGTTGAGTCCAATACTGGGCCAATTCAGGAGGTATATTTTGTCCAAAGGGTGAGGTTGGTCCCCCTACTGTAGGTATAGTTCCACTTGGAAGTTGTGTGCCAACCGTAGGTTGTGTAGTAACCGTGTTGTGTCTGGGAAAAAGAAAAGGAACCGTACCACCCTATCCACCAACGAGAATCTGCGTGTTTGGTGCAACAGTTGGAATAATGCCACTAGGATTAGGATGACCAGGAGGAAAAGGTGGGAGTGTCGGAATAAAACGAGGAACCTCATACCCAGGAAACTGAGGACCACCTGGAGAACCGGCAGGGGTTTGCGGAGGTGTTGGATTAGGGGGATTCAATAGAGCATTCAGCGCATGGTAACCGGGTGGTAATGTCGGGATGACATCAGGTATTCGTTGGGTATTGATAGGAGGGAGAGTAGTTGTAGTAACCTCGGTTTGGACACTCGTAGTATTCGCGAGATGGGCCATCTCGGGAGGAAGAACAAAATGGTAAGTGGTAGTCTCGGGTGTAGTTTCCGTCTCAGAAGTCACGGGAGGGTTGATTTCGTAGACAGGGGATGACTCTATACCGAAGAGGACTCGTCGGAAATTACCGGACCAAAAAGGATCTTGGCCCACTACACCGTGAGAAGGCCCAACAGTTGATTCAGAAGATGTAACAATGGTTTCTTCAGAAGGATTTAATCGCCCAGAAGGTCGTTCACCACGACGAATGCGATAGTCTTCTATAGTATTGGTAACTCGAAAATCATCTAGATAATTAGTTCATTCGGCTTGTGGAAGTGGTGTGGTGACAACCGGAACTTCACTGGTTTCCCCTTGTGGTGAAGTAACCACAGGGACTTCAGTCTGATGGGGTGAACCCTCAGGTGTACCAGTAGGTTGAGGATTGTCCAGATGCTCTGGAGATAATCCTTGCATTCTACAAGAACGCCATGGGGGAGAAATTGTAAACAAGTGACAAGTTCCGTGAGAAAATTCCTATGGTCAACTTCGAGAAATAAACAACACTCACTAGTAAACAAAAACTAAGAAGCAATCACCAAGCAAACAATACCTTCTAATTTCGAAGCCACTAGTTGGTGATGAAATCCAACGTCGTAACAACGAGATGAGAAGGGGCGGGGCTAAGGTGGAAAAGTTACGTTGACGACCTGCTTAACAGACTTACGCCCTGGTGCAAGCTCCCACACATAATCGTGGGTATACCCTCCAAGGAGCCCAAGTGAGTTTGATCAACGTCAATTCCAGGTACCGTGAAGAATTTCCCCTCCACAGTCACCTTGGGTAAGAACCTAGAGAGATAGGCCACTAAGGTCACCAAAAACAACAATACAGCCTGGGGGGACAATCGTCAATCTGGTCCACATGCAAGGGCAGGGTATCTAGCCCGAAACCAACTCAAAGGATTCCACTCATAATTGTGGGTATACCTCGGAGTGATCCCCGTAATACGTGCAATCTCTACACCGATGTCAACAAAGCAGGGTTAGTAACTCTGCCAACACCAATG
>ML780713.1:295258-331314 GCA_009831015.1 Picea engelmannii | reverse complement strand
TGGAAAAATGTATAGATGACTCATTATTGTCTTATCATGATTGATAAGGTGCACAAATGGATGAACTCCAAAGTGGTCCCCTTATGGTGAAAGCCCTCATGGGAAGATGCTTTGTGGATTGAGTTATCCTAGAAGAATGGTTGCAGGACCCTTTCTCTCATTATTTTCTTATCATGATTGATAAGGTGAACAAATGGATGAACTCCAAAGTGGTCCCCTTATGGTGAAATCCCTCACGGGAAGACGCTTTATGGATTGAGTTATCCTAGAATAATGGTTTAAGGACCCATGCTTGTATGTGGAATAATGAGATGAAGATCAAGGAAATTGTTGGTGAAACTATCCTAGATGGATAGTGCTTGTCATGCCATTTTCGGTGGTATGTAGAATGTCACATAACTCCTCATGGTTCGAGATTTATGGCCTTATGGAGATGAAGGACTCACACATGAAGGCTTGAATCCCCCAAGGTCAAAGAAGTCAATGTGACCTAAAAGAAGAAATCATTATTTAAATGATAAAGTAAAGTGACAAATTCAAGGTGGATTATTTAAATCATAAAGAGAAGTGACAAAATCAAGAAATGATAAAGTAAGTTGACAAAATCAAGAAGGGATATTTAAATGATAATGTATTGGAGAGCCTTTTATTTATGGAAAGTGGTTAACCCTAAAAATAAGGAAAATAGGTTAAGTGACCTAGAAATGGGTTAAGTGACCTAAAAGAAGAAATCATTATTTAAATGATAAAGTAAGGTGACAAAGTCAAGGTGGATTATTGAAGTGAAAAAATCAAGAAATGATAAAGTAAGATGAGAAAATCAAGAAGGAATATTTAAATTATAAAATATTGGAGAAATTTCTATTTATGGAAAGTGGTTAACCCTAAAATAAGAAAAATAGGTTAAGTGACCTAGAAATGGGTTAAGTGACCTAGAGGATGAAAGTATAAATACAATAGCAATGGTCTCTTGTAGATCATCCTTTTTGTGGATCAATGGAGAGCTTCATGTGAGATTATCTTTTGGAGTATTGATGGAGAGCTTCTTGTGAGAGCTTCTTGAGAATTTTTTGTTGTGGAAAACTTGAGAATATTGAATATCTATAGGTGATTGAGGTAACCAAGGATATCCAAGCTGAATTTCATAAGTAAGGTGAATAAAAGAGGGCCATAATTGAAGGGAGGATAGATTCTTTTGATGATGTTTTCTAAGGTATTTTATTTACAGGTCATCTCACCATTTTCTCTATAACTTGTTTTCTATAAAGATTCAGACAGTGAAATTGCAATTCCATTGAGAAAACATATCCAAGTATCTGTGGTAAAAAATTTCTGTTGTGGGTTTTTGTATTTTTGGAGTTACACTCCGTGGAAAATAGGGTTTGGGGCTAGTCCTGAAACTAGTCAAAAACATGTGTTTCGGGTAAAAATATCATGACTTCTTCATAACAAATACAAATTAAGTGAGACAAAATGTGTTCATTAGCATACAGTATTTAGTATGTTTTGAAACAGTTTCAGATCAATTCAACAAATATTTTTTGTGGGGCACGCTCTACAAGGTCGCTCTCTAGAATAAGCTAGAATTTAGCAAGGTATGTCATTTTTGCTATAACTCCTTTTCTGAGAGGTTCCAAGTAGTGCCATATGCAGGAATTGCATAAAACACATTGAATAACATTGTGTATAAGATTTATATTTTTATTCATTACAGGTACAAATTTATGATTATTCCAATTTTGGGTTGTTGACTAATCAAAAACTAGTCATGGTTGAGACAAGCAGTTGATGAGTTGGCACATACATGAGGTGTATAGTTCATGATGTTGGTACATATTGATGAGTCATTGTTGATGATTAGTTGACACAGGATTGGTATATACTTGGTACATGGTTGGATGCACTTGTTTATGGTATAGATTGATTACAGGTTGTTTGGCACAGGTTGGTGCATGGTTGATGCACTTGTTTATGTTGACAGATTGATATATATTGAGGATTATTGCCTCATATCAGTTGGTGTTAAAAATGTAATATAATTCATGCATATAGAGTTGGTTCTCTTGTAGAGTTGTACTCTATTCAGTTGTTGCTGAAAAACCCCTAGATTGAAGTCCATAATAAAAAGAAAAATTGTACATACATCTTGTGTTCTTTGTGTTCCTTGTGGAGATGATTTGTTGATGATATGTTGTTCATATATGCTTCTGATATGTATTCACATCTAACTGATTATAAATTACAACAATGAGTAATGAGAAAATGTTAAATGTTAACTAAGGATTTTTTGTGTAAGAGGGAAGTTTTGGGAAAAATATCCCCACACTCATTCATCACCCCCCTCTAAGTGTGGTAGGTGTGTCCAACAGAAGATTGAAGACCTGATCCATGAAAAGTTGAGCCACTATGGATGTTGTAAATGGGTGTTGAATAGAACAAAAATGAGCATACTTGGAAAGGCGATCAACTACCACCATGATGACTGATTTATTGCCTGATTTAGGTAAGCCTGTAATAAAATCCATAGAGATATCCCTCCAAATAGTAGGTGGAATCGGAAGCGGTTGTAGTGTGCCAGTATATTTGAATATTTATATCTTATTGAATTGACACACATCACATTTAGCCACAAAGTTACAAATGTCTTGTTTCATACCATCCCAGAAAAAAGAACGTTTGACCTTGTCATGGGTTTTGGTGAACCCAGAGTGTCGAGCTGTGGGTGTAGCATGAAGCTCAAAAAGCAACGTGGATTTAAGTTTTGATTGTTTACTTAAATACAAATGAACTTTGTATAAAATCTCATCATGGAGCCAAGAGTACCCAGGGGAAACTGGAGAATTGGATTGCAATTGTTGTATCATAAGCGAACTTTTGGGATCATGTAGCCATTTCTAGCAAACGGCTTGGAGCCAATTTGGTACAATGAAGGAGAGAGAAAAAAGGGAGCCTTCATCTTCATATTTTTTGTAAAGTGCATCCGCCACCACATTGTCTTTGCCTTTCTTGTAAATGATCTCATAATCATATCCAAAAATCTTAGTCACCCATTTTTGTTTCTCTAGGGAGGAAATGTGTTGTTCTAGAAAATACTTGAGGCTTTGATGATCTGTCTTAATTTGGAAGTGTTGCCCCAATAGATAAGGGTGGCACAAATCAATGGCATGCAGAATAACCAAAATTTACTTTTGATAGCTTCATTTGCCCAAATTTTGTTCAGACAGTTGTTTGTTGGTAAATTCCAAAGGCCGACCCTGTTGCATAAGGACAGTGCTAATACCTTTCCCTAAAGCATCACATTCCAAGACAAAGGTATTTGTGAAATCAGGAAGGGCCAGGACTAGAGTGGTGGACATGGTCATCTTCAAGGTTTGAAAATCTTGAGAAGTTGTTGGATTCCAAGTGAAAGAATTATTTTTAAGAAGTGTGGTGAGAGGTGCCACAATCTTTCCATAATTCTTAACAAACTTGCAATAATAACATATTAAGCCCATAAATCCTTGCAAGATTTTGAGAGTCTTTGGGTGAGGCTAGTCTTGCATAGCTTCAATCTTTTTAGGATCCACCCCGATGCCTTTCTTTCCAACAAGATGACCCAAGTACTCGACTTCTAAGGTGCCAAAATCACATTTAGATTGTTTAGGGAAAGGTTGGTGTTGAGAGAGTAGATGGAGAATGCGGTCCACATGAGCAAGATGGTTTGTATAGTTTTTTATATAAATGAGGATATCATGAAAGAAAACTAAGACAAAATGATGGAGAAAATGGTGAAAGACATGATTCATGAGGCTTTGGAAAGTGGAGGGGGCATTACACAAGCCAAAGGGCATGAACACAAACTCATAGTGGCTCTCATTAGTTCTAAATTCAGTCTTAGGAATGTCTGCCTCTTTCAAACAAATCTGGTGGTAGCCAGAACAAAGATCAAGTTTAGTAAAGAACTGGGTGCCACTCAATTCATCCAAGAGGTCATCAATGACAAGAATGAGAAATTTGTATTTAATGGTGAGTTTGTTGAGGGCGTGGAAGTCAGTACACATGTGCCAAGAACCTTCTTTCTTCGGGACCATGACCACAAGAGAAGAGTAGGGGCTCATACTAGGGTAGATAACGCCTGCGTTAAGTAGTTCTTGAACCATTTAATCAATTTCATTTTTTTGGGAAAAGGGGTGATGATAGGGACGAATATTGGGTGGGTGGCTAACTGGGATAAGGGGAGTGGAATGATCATGAATACCATGGGAAGTCAGGATTCCCTGGGGAGTAGAAAAGACCATTTGATGTTTAGAGAGGATGGATTGGAGGTCTTGCGGCACAGAGGGTGTCTCAGTTGCCTGTATGGCATGGATTTGGACAATAACGCTAGAATGACCTTTTTTGAGCAGCTTTTCTATATGATGGGAACTAATGATCTCTAGTGAACTGGTGGTGATGCCTTGGAACTTATATTTTTTACCCTCCTAATCAAATTGCATGGTTAATTCCTTGAAATCCATGAGAATGGGACCCAAAGTCCTTAGCCAGTCTACACCTAACACAATGTCGCAACCACCCATGTCGATAGAAAACATATGAGATTTCAGGTGGTAGTCACAAATTTGGAGATGCACATTTTCACAACGCCCTCCACATTTCATGGAGCAACCATTGGCAATCATGATTTGGAAATTATTGACTGCATGGATATAGAAATGAATTTCTTGGGCAATGTCGCAATGAATAAAATTATGGGTACTGCCACTATCAACCAGAATGATGACCCTCCTATGCATGATTAAACCAATTATCTTGAGTGTTTGGGGAGCAGAGAAACTAGTGACAACATTTAGGGAAATGAATGGTTCTACTTCGGGAGGGTCTGAGGGAAGGGTTATGTCTGTGGTTTTAGGTGACTCAGACACAATGGGAGCTTCAACATCCTCTTCCGAGACATCCTTTGATATGACCATAAAAATATTTTGTTCCTTTCACTTGTGGCTCAAAAAATATTTTTCATCACAATTATAACAAAGGCCTTTGAGTTGGTGTTCATCCATTTCAACTCTGGTCAATTTTTGGATATTTAGTGGAGTAGAGGGAGTAGTGGGATTTACTGGTTTAGTGCGAGGAATAAAGGAGGGTTTCCAGTTTTGAGAAGATAAAACTTGTTGTGCTTATTTATCTCTTTTAGTAGCCTCCACCCAACTATGAGGCCGAGCCATGAGGACATAGACATGAATCTCATCCTTGAGGCCACTGATAGAACATTATCGGAAAAAGGCATCATACATTCCCTCTGTCCGAAAAGATAGGCTCTCAAAATAAGCTATAAAGTATTCCACTATTCCATATTGTTTCAACTTTGTCAAACGTCCTAAATGGTTGGTGTCAGTGTCAAAGCATTCATAAATCTCTTCCACAAAGTGTGTCCAAGCAATATACCCTTGACGAGAAGTTTTTCTCCATTTCCACCATTGCCAACTTTCTTGATCTAGATGGAGAACACCATACCAGAGTTTGGCCAAGTCATCTATAATATCGTATAAAGAGAAATAATGTTCCATTTGGGTTACCCAACCAGTGAGATCTGAGCCATCAAATTTGGTTACATCCACCCATGGAAGGCCTAGATCACGCTGAAAGTGATGGGGCTGAGAATTATGGGAATGAGAGGAAGTTTGAGCTTCGATATGTGTATGTGGTTCAGATAAAGGGTTATATGTAGGGATATCCAGCTTGGTGCAGATCATCGAAATGACATATTCAAGATGGGTAGTCATGTCTTGTTTGATTTCCTCGATTGAGGTGGTGATGGAGGACTGCATGGTTGTATTGATGGCATCAACATTGGCACTGAGTTGTTTCACTTATTGTTGGGTCTCTATGAAATTAGATTGCAAGGTATTGAGGTGAGCTTCCAAGTCTTGGCTACGGGTATGGGCCATGATGAAGAGGGAGACGAAATGGGGTGGGTGGGGTCAAATAATTTGCTGAAAAATGATATGTATGAATGTGATAAGGGTGAAGAGATAAATCCAATGGAATAGGTCTCAAATAATGGTGCAGAAATTTCCAGACTTATTTTATTTTATTTTTATTTTTACACATGCAGAGTTATACTCCAATCTGAAGAATATTGCAGTGATGAAATGCCCAAATTCTTAACCAGGAAGAAATGTGTAGGGATTTGGCAACCCGAACACAGTTGCACGGCAATAGATCTTGTCTGTTTTAATTTTTTTTGTTTCCGTCCCCAAGTTTTAGGTATTCAAGGGTTCTACAAACAAGGGTTTTCCCTGTGCTATAGCTCTCTGATATATGTGCGAGGTCCAACAATAGTACTCGGCCTAATATCTCAAGGCACTAACTAAAGAGGCTAAACCATTCCCTTAGCCATACTACCCAACTACCCAGGTACTAGAGAGTATCTTCCTGAGTGTTTTTCTCGGTGGCACTATAGCAGTCATGTGGCCAATCGGTTTATCTAAAAAGGGCTTCAGGAAATCTAGGTCAATCCATACACAGGTTTTTTCTAATGCGCTACCACTCGAAGGGGTACCAATAGGGGTTACAAGGGTGGCCAACAGATGTGCACTTAAGAACCAGTTGTATTTCTTGTGTGTATGAATCCCTCAACCACGGTTTTATGCACGTAACGATAGATCTATGTGGCTTACAGACGTCGGAATACGTCTCTACCCTGAAAAAAAATTAACCCACAATTTTCGGTCATGGAAAGTGCTATGATACCACCTGTAATATTTCAGATATTACAAGTATCCATAACACAAATAAAATGCTAGAAATGGAAGATGAACAACAATATAACCACAATAACACCACAATAATACTGAAATGATAATAAAATAACACCAGAAAGAACACTTTGATTACTGAGATCACTTTGATTAATGATTACAAAAAAAAGGTATAGATTTTGATGAAATATTTTCTCCTGTTGTTAGAATGACTTCAATTAGGACTATTTTAAGTCTTGGGGAAGTAGAATATTTTCATATTAAATAGTTATATGTAAAAACAAATTTTCTCGATTGGGATTCAGAGGAAGAGATTTATATTCAGCAACCACATGGGAATGAGTTCAAAGGAAAGTAAAATTTGGTATGCAAGTTGAAAAATAACTTGTATGGCCTAAAACAAGATCCAAGGCAGTGGTATTTGAAGTTTGATAGGTTTATGAGATAACAAGGTTATAGTAGATGTCATTCTGATCACTGTATTTATTTTAAAAGGATAGAAAATTGAATCTATATTATCTTGCTATTGTATGTAGATGACATGCTTGTTGTAGGGTCTAATATGCAGGATATAAATTTTCTTAAGAAGAAGAACCAAGTCTTGCTTAGGAATTTGCTATAAGGAGTGCACAAACTTGGAATTCGACTAAGTGTCGAAGGGACTCCATAAGAGGAAAACTCGTGAAACATGAAATCTTGACTTAATCACAGTTTTTGATCAAAGGAGAAGATTTGGACCATTGATCTATTGCCATTGCGGTTTCGGCTATCGGGAGAATGGAGGTAGGAAGACCCCCAAAGTCGCGAAACGTGAAATCCTGACATGATCAGAGCCATTGATCGAGGAGAATATATGGAGAATGGAGGTAAGGAGACCATCAAAGTCACGAAACGTGAAATCGTGAATTGATCACAGTTGTTAATCAAAGGAATAATATGGGTCATTGATCTAGTCCCATCATGATTGTGGCTATCGGGAGAATGGAGGTAAGGAGACTTCCAAGGAAACGAAACATGAAATTGCGACTTGATCTCAGCTATCAATCTAATGCTTGTAAATATCGGGAAATTGGGGATCAAGAGAACGGAGGTAAAACAACCCCCAAAGTCGCAAAATCATGAAATGATCACATCTGTCAATCAAGGAAAGCGCAAGACCGTCATATTTGGTCTTAGGGAGAATTCAGAAATCGGGAGATCAAGACTCAAGAGAGTTGGGTGACTGGGAAACAAAACACCCAAGGACCCGAAGGACTTGTGGACATTTATTGAATATTCCAGTGGGGAATTGAAGAGTTTCTCTAGCTCAAAGATTGAGAAGCTCCATAGACCGGGAGGTGAACAGACCCTGCTAAGGTGGGGGCACTGCATCAAGTGGTATTAGAGTGGATTTTTGTTTGTATATTTTAGGAAAAAGAGATAAAGCAGATGATAGAAATTGAAGCTACACTTTGCATGTGAGAGATGTTCAACACAATTCCACCGAGGAGACGAGTGGAACAACCTTTATCCAATAAGGCTATAGAAATGGGGATGCGAGAACTTTGTGCAAGATTGGAGGCGATGTAGACAACACAAAGAAGAGCACCTGATGCTGGAGACATCAACGATGCAGAGAGTGAAGAAGTAGAATTCAGAGAAGTTGCAGGAGAGAATGTTGTCGAAGAACGCTTGCTAAGAGTAGTTTTCACATTAGGAGCTAGAGCCAAGATAGAGGTCCCAATGTATGAAGGCAATTTGGATTCTGAAGAGATGATGGATTGGGTACGATCCATGGATAAATATTTCGACTATGAATATGTCGATGAGGAGAAAAGGGTGAGACATGCTGTCACCAGACTCAAAGGACATGCAACATTCTGGTGGGATGAACTGCAGGTTGAGAGGAGAAGCAGGGGAAAACATAAGATAAATAATTGGGATAGAATGGTAGCCAAGCTAAAGGAAAAATTCATGCCCAAATATTACCAGATCAATATTTTCAGGAAATTGCAGAACTTGAGATAGAAGGGTATGATAGTTAAAGAATAAATAGAGGAGTTCTACAAGTTGAACATCAGAACTGGACAAAGAGAGAAATATGAAGAAAACATTTCCAGGTATATAAATGGCTTGAGGTATGAAATCCAAGATGAGATCAACATGATTTTAGTAAGGACAGTGGAGGATGCTTATTAGTTTTCACTGACGGCGGAGGAGAAGTTGGTCAGAAAAAAAAATCAGCGAGGCAGAGGCAGAAGCCCAATTCTAAACAAAGGAAAGGGATTTTCCCAAGACAAGTCACAAAAATCCAAAGATGAGAATGAGAAACCACATAGTCACTCGAAAAGAGGAGGAAATTCCCGAGGAAGACAAGATGGTGGAAGAAGTTGTTCCAGAGGAAGAGGAAGAGGCAGATGAGGAGAAGTGAGATATTACACCTGTGGAAAGGCAGGACATAAGTCTTGGGAATGTCTCGAGAGAAAGAAAGAAGGAGAAGGTGAAGCTCACATTTCGGAAGCACAGAGAATAAATGTTGAAGTAGAAGGAGAAGAGGATGGAACATCCTTGATGTTGAGAAAATTTCTCTTAAAACAAGAGGTAGAAGTTGAGAAGAAATGCAGAGAAACAGTCTCTTCAGGACATCTTGCAAGACTAAGGACAGAGTCTGTAAGGTGATAATTGACACTGGGAGTACTAAAAACTTAGTATCCACAGAGATGGTGGAGAAACTTTTAGCTGGATACAACTACACATCTGAATCCAAACAAAGTCTCATGGTTGCAGAAAGGACACCAAGTAATGGTTACTAAATAATTCTTGGTTGAATTTAAAATAGGAGGATATAGAAATGAAATTATATGTGATATAATTCCCATGGATGTGTTAGTGTCAGAAGTCACCCCTGGATTGCAGTAGGAGAAGAGCCCAACGCCCATTAGTTTATGTCACAATTTGTTTATAAAAGGGGTGATCGAATGGAAATAAACACAAAACGATATTGTTCCAACTCCAAAACTAGGCCAGGCATGCATGGGAAAGTGAGGTCTTGTATAAACTTCAGACAGTGAGTTGTAGTAAGGGTGATTAGGGGGAAGACTTGTATCAGAGAGATGCGAAGGTATGTAGTAAACATCAGGTTTCTAACAGACTGTAGGAGAAGGCATCTAAACGCAAGATCTTCTTACATTCCAATGCAAAAACCAGAGAATACAATAACGCCACAATAAATCCTTTATTATAACATAATTGCAATAATTCGCACGAATCAGTCGTTCATGAACTCTCTCAGCATGAGATGAAAATTTATATGGAGTAAGAAAGACTGTCTATTAAAACTTTACAGTCGGGAGATTTTCTCTACCATCGATCATTACAAAATAAAAAGACTGAGTCTATATACTCAGAAGAATTCACCTAATAGAGGCGTGTGTGGTCATCCAAAGCTTGGTGTCCCTTAAGTTGAATTCAGACAGATATTCTCTGTCATACGCCACCTTAACTGCGCATGGCTCCTACAAGGGGAGTAGCTGAGCCATTAAATGCCGAGTTGGCGTGTGCAGACCTCTCTGGATAGTCAAGGACTCAACATGACCTTCTTTGGAAAAAATGGGTACACAGGACCCTCTCGGGTAGACAGCTTACCAGACCCTCCATACCCTACACTTAATGAATGAAGAGAGGTTTCAACCACCCCTTCTCACCTTCATTTACTCCAAGCGAAAACCAGGATTGAGGTCAGATCAGATGGAACCTGGGAATCGCGATGATCCTTTCGGCGACTGGAATCGACACCCTTGGCCCCTTTTGTACAGCTCTTTTTGTTTTCCCATGTGACCACGGGCTATGCCCCTGCGTTTATTCTCAAAGGCGCTTTTGGTGTTCGTGAATGGGAAGGGGCTGATCCTTTCTTATTAACATTGCGATGAGTGAAACATCGAGATGGCTTGAGTTGGCGCCACACATCCCTCTCAGATTTGACGGCACTGAGCTCACTCGGCGATGTTGTGGGCCCGGGTCTTGGACGCTCCTAGCACTTTGCGCTTCGGGGATATGAAGGAGCTACTCCTTGTGCGTCGGAATCGCGATGGGCAAAAAGACGAGGGGCCTCATCGTGCATCACGTTTCCCCCTTTGGATGGATGGCTGAGACTGCTTCATGATACTGCAGGCCCGACTCTTGGCGCTTTCAGCACTTCAGGATTCGAGGTTTCGAGAGGTGAAATGACAAGGAGCGCTTATCCCTCGAACTCCTGAAAGCCGACATGGGACGGATGTGCACCGTGTGTCCTTAAGATGAATGGACGATGTAAGATTTGCTATTATAAAAGGGGGCTGCCCTCAATCACAGGCTCGTTTGACGTGACCTGGCACTAGGACCATGGGCTCGGCTCCAAAGGTGCTTTCAGCGTTTTGTCGATTGGCAATTTCAGCTGCAATGAATGGGAGGCTCCTTGTCTCCCGAAACGTCGATCCCCACAATGTCGACTGGCTGCCACCTGTCTCAACTGGATCGGACGACCCAGATCTACCTTGAACTATGGGTGCTACCTTTTGTGCTAAATCTCGGGTAACTTGGCAGCCTTGAAATCCTGATGACCGTCGATCAGCTTTATAGGTGGATCTCGGCTGCTGTCAACAAAACTTCGCCCGCTCGCTTGAATTGTAACTGGAAAAGAGGTTCTCCTGTGCAACCTGCAGACCTAGGTACTTTTGTGCCCAAGACAAAAATTGTCACTAACATTAGGCTCCATGGGGGATAGAGTCGTCCCTGTGATGCTCTAAGAACTCATTCCGCAGCTTCAGTGCCTAGCTATTGGGCTATGGAGTCATTTACTAAGCCGAAAATATACAAAAAGAAAATGAATGGAGAACCAAAGGACAATATTTACAAACAAAGGAGCTGTCTAAGGCTCAAACAAAACATTTCTTCAGAAAATGCCCATTTACTGGGCAGTTGAAAACCTCTTCGCCCTCTAGATCCTACAGCCTGTATGTGTTATTTGAGAAAACTTCAGATATTTTGAAGGGCCCGATCCACAGGGCTTCGAATTTGTCATGCTTGCCCTTGTATTGCTTAGGAGCATCCCATTTCACTATCAGGTATCCTATCTAGAACTCCTCCTTCTTGGCTTTCTTATCAAAAAATTGCTTGATCGTCTCCTGATGGTCCTGAATTCTGATCATTACCTGCTCTCTGGCCTGCTAGACTTCTACCAGTTGATGAATCCTTCTGATCATGTCAATGGGCTCTTCTTGATAATCCTGGAGGAATTTCACTACGGGAATGGCTAGCTGAGAAGGGAAGACAACTTCTACCCCATAAACTAATTGGAAAGGGGAGATGCCTATAGATCTCTTTGTGGTCACTCGATCCACCCACAGAGCGAATTTCAGTTTCGAATTCCAGGCTCTTTTGTTGTCCTCCAATAATTTTTTGATGATCCTTATCAGGCTTTTGTTGGAGGATTCTACCAAACCATTGACCTGGGGATAGTACGGGGTAGAGTGAATCAGTTTGATCCTGAATTGCTCAAATAACTTGACTAACGGCTCATCCTTGAAAGAGGTTGTGTTATCAGTGACAATATTTCTTGGGCAGCCGAATCTTGTGATGAGGTCTTCAAGAATCCAATAATTACCTTGTGGGAAGCACTCCTGGTGGGGATGGCTTTGATCCACTTAGTAAAGAAATCCGTGGAAGTCAGGATCCATCTGTGCTGCCCACTGGAAGCAGGGTGGATTTCTCCAATAAAATCTAGGCCCCATTGTTGGAAAGGTCTTGAAACAACTATAGGCTTTAAAGGCAGAGACTTGAGCTGTTGCTTTCCTGAAAATCTTTGGCATGGGATACAGGCTCTAACTCTTCTACAGACATCAACAAAAAAAGTGGGCCTGTAGTACCCAGCTCTGAGGATTTTGTAAGCCATGGTCTTCCAGAAATGGTGCCCTCCGCATCGGCTGCTGTGAAATTCAACCATGATCCTGTCGGCCTCTTGTGGATCCATGCATTTTAAAAGCACCCCCAGGGGGTCTTTCCAGTATAAAATTTGATTGACAAGGCAGTATCTGACTGCCTTGAGCTTTAGGGCTCTTGCTTTATCTCTTTGCAATCCATCCGGAGGCCGCAACTCCTGTAGAAAATATATGACATCCTTATACCAAGGACATTGAGCCAACAGGGGTTTTGTTTGAGGGTCTACGTCGAACAACTGATTTTCTGAACGTGCATTAATGAAATTTACCCCCAAAATCTTGCAATTAGCTTCAACCAATAGCTTGTCTAAGCCTTGACCTTTGATCAATTTGGTATGCCTTATTTCCAAGTCAAACTCCAGGATCTTGGCTATCCACTTACTCCTCTTCCCGTCTATGGTGGGTTGTACAAGGATGTCCTTCACAGAGGCTGAAGGAACGAATGCGGTCACTTTTGAATGCAAGACATAAACTATGAAAGATTTGAGAGCTTTCACCAAGGCATAGGCTTGCTTCTCCATGATTTCATATCTGACTTCTACGTCTCTCAATGCCTTGTTAAAGAAGGTAATGGGTTGCTCTCGCCCTTCCTCATTTTTCTGCAACAAGACCGCTACTACTGTATCAAAAGAAGCAAAAGAGAAAATTAGGAAATCTTTGGAATAGTCAGGACTGATCAGCACAGGTGCCTCAGTCAATTCCCTTTTTATTTGGAAAAAAGATTCCCTGGGTTCAACGGTCCATTTCACTTTGTTTCCCTTCCTGAGCATGGTTGTGATGTGTTTCACCATCTCAGCAAAATTCGAAATGAATCTCCTCAGAAAATTAATCTTCCCCTATCCTTCTTCCTTCTTATATCTGGGAAGTGATAGGGTCTAAATTTCCTCTATCCTTCTAGGATCAATACTTACTCCCTCTGTTGACACTATATGGCCTAACAGCTTCCCTTCCTTCATAGAAAACAAAGATTTTTTTGGATTTAGGGAAAGGCCAAACCTGCGACACTTCGAAAAAACTTTTCTCAGGTGGCAGTAGTGCTCTTTGTCAGACCTGGAGAAGACTATTATGTCATCCAGATAGATCACCACAAACTTATCTTTCTCCCCGATGAAGGCTATGTCCATGGCTCGCTGAAATGTGGCTCCTGCATTCATCAACCCAAAAGGCATTTTGGAATACATCAATGTGCCCCAAGGAGTGGTGAAGGTCGTTTTTTCTCAGTCTTCAGGCATGACAGATATCTGATTATAGCCAGAAAAACCATCGATCATGGAAATCCTAGATGCACCGGTTACCCTCTGCAATATGTGTTCCATGTTGGGCAAGGGATAATTGTCTTTCTTTGAGCTCCTGTTCAGGTTCCTGAAATCGACACAAAGCCTGATTTCTCCACTTTTCTTTCTTACCGGAACCAAATTGGCCACCCATTTGGAATATCTCAAGGGGCCGATGATCTGGGCCTCTAACAACTTCTTCACTTCTTTCTCCATGATAGGCAGCAACATGGTATTTATATGTCTTAGCTTCTGCCTAAATGGCTTAGCCTCTTCCTTCAGTGGGATCTTGTGTTCAATGGCGGATGTGTCATATGTCTTGAGGTCTTCGTAGGTCCATGCAAACACATCAACAAACTCTCTAAGTAACTCAGTATATTCAACCCTCTGTTCTCTAGTCAAAATCCTTGACAACTTGACAAACTTAGGCTCCTCCGGTGTGCCAATGTTGCACTCGGCTGTGTCAGCATCTTCATTTGAAACCCTGCGCTTTACTGCCACATCATTCCCATCCAACAATCTTTCTAACAGGACTAGTCCCCTCAGAATGTGATTTCTAGGTAGATGAATAATCTGGTGGTTAGAAATTTAATTTAAAAACACCTCTGGGTGAGGGTCACCTTCCACGTCAGGATCCTGATCAATGTGCAACGCAGAAATTTCATCAACAGATTGAAGAAATTTTTTGATTTCCAGATCATCTTCAAATACCTTCCAATGATTGACATTGTCTGGTATAAAGGGCCTATATTTTATTTCAACATCAGATTTGACCATAGGCGGCAGAGGAACTTTGAGCAGGCTAGATGAGACAGCCAAAGAATCGGCTGAAGTATTTTCCCCCCTTGGAATGAAAGAAATGTTAAAAGCCAAGAAGAAACTATCCATCATGTCCCATACCTCATTTCTGTAATTTCTGAGACGGGGATTATTAGCACGATAGGCCTTCTTGACTTGCTGGATAATCAACTCAACATCTCCAAATATGGCTATCTCTTTAATTCCCATTTCCTTTATAGCCCTCATACCCAGAACAAGAGCTTCATACTCTGCCACATTGTTGGTGGTTTCAAATTCTAGTTTGTATGATAAGGATATGGTCTCTTGAGAAGGTGACGTGAAAAATACTCTGGCACCAACGCCTTTGGTAGAAGAAGCTCCATCGAAAAACATCTTCCAAACAGAGGTGGTTGGAGGGGGAATCAGATAATTAGGGTTGGGCTGATTTTTGACTTGGAAAGGGTCTTCAGGAGCATCAGTGAGCTGCAATAAACTAGACCCCAAATCGGTGTCAAGTGCAAAGATGGGGTGATTGGTGGGGTTTACTTCATCACTAACAATGTAGGCCAACTGAGCTTCCCTATATAACCTCCTTTGTTCCCCTCCGAATATTGGAATGCTGACATACGAGAGATCCATTTGTAAAGTTCCTCCCAGGTTTTTAATCCAAGATCTTGACAACAACATGCCAAACTTGGGGGGGACATCAGCTACCACAATATCCATGACCACATTCTTCATGGGCAGCTGAAACAAGGAAACCACCAGGTCTTTGATGACTCCCAGACACTGCACTCTCCTTGAATCGAAGGACTACAAATCATGATAAGTTTTCGTCACCTCCAATCCAAATTCTTCCATTACTATTTTGGGCATAAGGTTATGGGAAGCCCTTGAATCCTTGAGGTTGTTATGCAGCACTTTATCATGTATGTTCAAGGATGTGTAGAAAGGGGGGGATTAGTCATCTCTATCCTCTACCATGGGGCCTAGGACGACTGTTGGCTTTTCATCTTGGAGATTTATGGAGTCTGTGGGAAGGCATGAGACCTCAGACTGTAAAAGCTCAGAGAAGCATTTCTTGAACCCTTCATGTTTGATCAATTCGGTTAGGGTCACAGGGATTCTGATCTTTTGAATCTCATGCTCGAAATTAAAAGAATATGTAAGATTTGGAATTTCTCTTATTTCGAGAACATGACTCTGGACTATGGGAGAGAGGGGTCGAGGCTTCTTACCTCTGTGACTGTCTTCTACTTCATTGGTAGGTTTTTCTGTTCTAGTGAATTGCTCAGGAACATCAGGTGCCACTGTCTTTTTCTTGGACCTCAGGTCACACCTGCCTCGGCTGCCAGTAGCTTTGTCTTCCTTGCTCAGTTCATTTAGCTGGCTATCCATGAGAGACTCCTCATATGCTAATTGATTTTGATGAGGAAAAGGAGGAGTATCTCCAAAGCAATGGATTTCAGGATCAAGCTCATATGTTTCCCCTTATTCCTCTTCGGCCACAAAATTGTTTTGAAAAGGAGCCTGAATTTTCTGGTCTTCTCTGTCTCTTCCCCTCTCTCTTTGAACAGTCGGGGAAGTAATGTTGTTTGGCCTTCTGAAACCTCCTTTTTTTTCGGCATTTTGAGGGCCCTTGTGTGCTTTCCTCCCCTCCACCTTCATTCTCTCCATCTTTGCAAACAATGACTTCACTATCTTGGTGAGTTCATCCACTTGAGGGTGGGGCACCAATTGACTAGAAGCTGAGGATTCCGATCTTCCCTTTCTTCTGTCTATGTTGGCCTTATTCCTCAGTCTATCAGTTGCTAACACATTAGATTCCACTTCTATGGCCGCATCTTGCATTTGAGCTAAGGAGGTGGCTCTTCTTTCTCTCAATAAAAGGTAGAAATCGGGGCCAAAGGAACTAGCATAAGAAATCTTGGTCGAGGCTTCTGAGGGTTTTATTTCGGAAGGAATTTTATTATACATCTTATTGAATCTTTTGGAGAATTCAGAGATGGACTCTCCTTCCATCTTCTTCAAAGACCCGAACATTGTCATGTAATACATGAAATCCTTCCTATCTCCCCACTGCCTCAAGAAATCACTATCCAGAGCTTTGATCCCAGCAATAGATCCTGGGGCTAATACTCTAAACCACTTCCTCACCTCGCCATCCAGACTCTAGACAAAAACTCTCATCCATACATATTCGTTTTCAATGTTCAGGTTGTCTATATAACTGTAGAAAGCAGCCAAGTGCTCTTCTACAGTTATATCTCCTTCCCCAGTGAACTTGGGCATATACTTCAAGTAATCTCTAGTAGGGAGAGGATTAATAGGATGGGGTAGGATTAATGGAGCATATATGGCAGCGACTATGGCGTCCATTCTATTTAGAGGGGGATTAGCACCAGCCATAGGAATATTATGTGGAGAACTTGGAGGAGAAGGAGTTCGCGCAGGGGCTACTGGGAATGAGTCTAGAAGTGGAATGGGAAACAAAAGGGGATTTAAGGAGAAGGCTAACAAGTTCAAGTCAGTAGATGCTCCTCTTTGTGCAGGAGTGGTAACAGTAACAAGAGGAGGAGTGGGGAAATATTCTGCAGTCCTGGGTCTATGACAAAATATAGCTTCAGGGGAGAGGGGAGTGACAAGGGTTTCTCCCTCCAATCCCAAACCAGGAGGGGAAAACTCAGCAGGAACACTCCCGAAATTTAGGAAACAGGAAACCTCTGAAGGAGGTCTGTTAAGAAACTGAGGAGGAGAAAATGGAGTTCCTACAGAAGGAGATGGCAGATTACCTGGTTCGGCGGTGGGAGTTTCTTCTTCAGAGGCCTTTCCTTTTCTGAGAACCACCTCTGGATCAGTTTTAGGTGTAGCTAGAGGTAGTTTTGGGTGAGACCGCGTGTGTCTGCTTCTGAAAGCCACAATTAACACAGAAGGTTCGCCACAGTGTATTTGTCACAATGGAGTCACCAGGTGCACATTATCAATCTTCAAAGTCTCTGATACCCAATGCACATTCAGAATCAAAGGCTCAATGTTGTTTAATACTGAGGAAAATTTTCAACTTTGTCCCCAGCAACGGCACCAGAAATGTTAGCGTCAGAAGTCACCCCTGGATTGTAGCCGGAGCAGAGACTAGTGCCCATCAGTTTATGTCACAATTTGTTTATAAAAGGGGTGATCAAATGGAAGTAAAAACAAAACAATATTGTTCCAACTCCAAAACTAGGCCAGGCATGCATGGGAAAGTGAGGTCTTGTATAAACTTCAGACAGTGAGTTGTAGTAAGGGTGAGTAGGGGGAAGACTTGTATCAGAGAGATGCGAAGGTCTGTAGTAAACATCAGGTTTCTAACAGACTGTAGGAGAAGGCATCTAAACACAAGATCTTCTTACATTCCAATGCAAAAACTAGAGAATACAATAACACCACAATAAATACTTTATTATAACATAATTGCAATAATTCGCATGAATCAGTCATTCACAAACTCTCTCAGCATGAGATGAAAATTTAGATGGAGTAAGAAAGACTGTCTGTTATAAAATAAGAAATGTCACATACAAATGCATGACCAAAAAGATAGAATGTATGTTAAAACTTTACAGTCGGGAGCTTTTCTCTACCATCGATCATTACAAAATACAAAGACTGAGTCTATATACTCAGAAGAATTTGCCTAACAGAGGCGTGTGCGGTCATCCAAATCTTGGTGTCCCTTCAGCCAAATTCGGACAGATATTCTCTGTCATACGCCACCTTAATTGTGCATGGCTCCTGCAAGGGGAGTAGCTGAGCCATTAAATGCCAAGTTGGCGTGTGCAGACCTCTCTGGCTAGTCGAGGACTCGGCATGACCTTCTTTGGAAAAAATGGGTACACAGGACCTTCTCGGGTAGACAGCTTACCAGACCCTCCATACCCTACACTTAATGAATGAAGAGTGGTTTCAACCTGTTAGCGCTCTGTAATTTGCCTAAGGCTGGGGAGGAAATCACAGAGGTAACCTCAAACCACTTTGAGTCTTGGATCTATCCCTCCAAGACTCAGAGAAGGATCTCTTTGTCTGATATAACTTTGTTTTAATAGGTATCAGGCTAGTTATGAGGAACATGGGTTGGGGTTTTTAGATGGTTGTTTGGAACAACAAGGAGGGCCATTGGGAAAATGGGGTCTGTATTGAAATAAATACGAAATACAAACAAAGACGAGAAAAGAAGACTTCCATAGGGCGAGATAATATATTCAATGGATCTTTCAGTAGCTTAAATGATGGACAGAATAAAAGATGAGAAAGATAACTTCAACTAAAAAGTAGTTAAGAATTTCTTAATCGAAGACATCAGAAGATAAACATTAAAATCTTTAGAATCCGAAATAGGGTATCAAAGATAAATCCTGCAACTCTACGTTACTCTTAAAGATTGGTTCCAGAAAACAAAATGATCACAAATAAATAAAAAAGTTCAACTTAGAGAATAAACATCACCAATGAATACACGCAAGAATCCTGTGAACCGCATGCTCATTTCTGATAGATCATTTGAAGTTACAGGAAAAATTCTCTGCTAAACACAGCTCACAGTACCACCAGGAACCTCACAGGTTGAACCCTTTTACATTAAAATCCTTTGAATAAATAGGATATATCATCCCAATAAGTTTTGAAAGTCGGTTTAACCGCCTCGGCCAAAAATAGCCACCACTCCCACAAAATTTGGAGCTTTCTGCCATGAAAGATGGATCGGCTTTCTGTGAAAAAGGGGTCTGAACAGACGTGTTTTTCTCTTGAATGATGACACATGGGAGAAAAATGAATGAGGTTATTGTATATGGGCATGTTATTGACAAAAACCTCCTTCGGTTTCGCCAAATTCGTCCCCAACTGTCCGTAACAGCTCCTGCAAGATCAGGACTGTAATGGAAAATTGAGAATCTGGAAAAATGGGCCTCGAAGATGTCTTTGATTCTCCCTGCTCGTAGCTCCATTGCAAAAACTGAGAGATTTTTTTTTCTTCAGCCTGTACTGCTCTCGTATTTTTAAAATCCGTCTTTGTTTGCCCAAAATCGGCCTCGGACGAACACATGCTGAAATAGGCAAAAATAGCAAAAACATGACAAAAGCGGTCTTTTCATGAAAAGGGGTATTCCGGACCCCCCCTGAAGTGGTAAGCGGTTTTTTTTTGGGGGGGGTCCACTGGAATGGGATTGTGCCACATGGAGGGGGAGTGGTTTTGAAAACTACTTCATTCCGGACCCCCCCCTCTCGTTAAATTCCGGATGGTGAGGGGGGGTCCGGAATTTTTGTTGTTCGTTGATTAAAAGGCATGGGATATGATGGAGGGGTGCTGGTGTAATAGGTGCACGGGAGTATTTTGGGTTGAGTGTGACGTGAGAAGGGGGGTAAACTTAGTGGAGTGTGACGTGAGGTATGAGGGGTGGGGTAGACTTAGGTTAGTTTAGGTATGTTTTGTTTTTAATTTTTTGTTTTTTAATATATGATTTGTTTTTTGTTTTATTCATTTGTTTTTAAATTTGTTTTATGTTAATGTGTTTTGATATGTTTTTATTTTAATATTGTTTATTTAACATTAATTAATAAGACTAACCTAGTTACTAAACTAACCTAACTATTAACCTAACTAACTTCATTGCTAGCATTATTAACTTAATTTTTTATCCTAAGTCTGTTTATGCATGGATGGGTGACGGGCGAAAAGGAGAATGATGTCATGAGGTGACAGGGAATGTCAGGAAATGATGAACGGTAAGTGGGAAGGATGGCAAGAGGTAAGTGGTCTTAAGCGGAGGAGGTCCAATGCGACGGATGCGTGACACGTTGGGATAGGGCCTGCCGGGAAAACTGCTTCATTCCGGACCCCCCCCCACCGTTAAAGGCAGAATGGTCGAGGGGGTCCGGAATTCAATCTCAGCCTTTGATGAAAACGTTGGTGCCTCAGCCATTTAGATGTGTGCCTTCATTATCTCCGATTCCGGACCCCCCCCCCACCGTTAAAGGTAGAACAGTCGAGGGGGTCTGAAATCCACTGCCAGTCGTTGATCTACGTGATGCTAGATAGACCGTCGATCTAAGCGCGTTCTTTATTCTCCAGGCGTGAATGCAGCAAAAACTTAGGCTTTAGCGATTTTGGTGGGCTTTGTGCGCTGCTTCCTTTGAAAATAATTTGCAGAGATGAAATATTATTTGCAAACCTATACACCCAGAGTGAAAAATTTCTAGTCAACAGATGATCCTATGAATCACAGGGTTATAACAGTGGCTCCACCTGGGGATGGTAGCTTCTTTCAGGAGGTGTCAAGAACCACAGACTTTTGAACATGCAGACTAGAACTTTATCCATTGGGCTGATCCCAAAATCTTATTCTGCAACCTGTACCTATTTTGATCTTGCAACTGAAAACAAATCAAATGAACACTGCTAAAAAAGAGATGCTCAGAATGTTGAGCTTATTCACATTCTCCTACCTACCCTATGCTACTGCTCATTTTGTTAAATCAAATAATAAAAAAATGTCAATGAATCCAATCAAGTAGCTTCTGAGACCAGTTGACTATTTGATTGCTCGTTAGCACAGTGAAAAGTGCAGCTTGACCTTTTTCCCATCGACTCAAAACTGCAAAGTGAAAAGGCCACTGCTAAAAAAGTGATTGATATTTACCGTAGAGACCTCGACAAACTTGAAAAACAAAAGTACTGCCAGAGAAAAATTGAGGCTCTACAGTGAGAAAATTCACCATATAGGTAGCTACAGGATCAAGGTAGAAATGACATGTTCCTTGACTTTTGGATGATAGCTTTGGCACTGTATCTATGTTATCTTCAACCTCGTGCATATCCTGACATGGCTGCAACTGCTCTGATGGGATTTGTAATGTGAATTTTGCTGAACACACCCCTGTAACTGACTGTCCTATCATATCCATATCATAGCAGCATTTTATCCTATAGCTGGATGATGGGGAATGATTTTGACCACACAGGCCATCCAACCGATCAGCTATTGGATCCTAGAAAGACTGACAAGACTGCTGCATTAATTCAACTGAAAATTCCTGCCTGTTTCTATATTTATCCTTCAGCACTTGTCCAAGAGTCTCCTTCAAAATCTGAAATGAATCAAAGCATAATGGTACAGAGTTGTTTTGAATCAACTTAGAATTTGCCTTAGGATTTAATCTTTCATCTGAAAATTGAAAATCGAAGTAGGTAAAGGGCTGCAACTCTGGGTTTAGAATAGCCTTCACATCATCACTAGCATCTTCCCCTAGTTGATTAGAACATCCTCCCTCTTTACCAATGCCAACTCATCTACAATTTCTTCTCAAAAATTGAAAAGAAGAGAAACATAAGGGCAAAGATTTTTCCCTTACTCTGAAATTTTCTGTCTCTTCCTCATCGCTATCATGACTGTTGTGCAAGGGATTATTGTCATACTTGAACCGTAAATGATCTTCTTCCTGCCAATGACATGCTATCGGTTTCTCTAAACAGTCAACATCCATTTCAGCCTCATGATCATCATCATACTGGTAACACTTGGGTAAATCATCCATGGATGAAATGCCATTAAACATGCATATCATATCAGCTGGTTGTTCTTCTACAAGTCGAGATGAAGCTTCATCTTTGACTATGTTGTGAATTGAATACATGACCGAATCATTATTCAAACCATGATACCCAGGATGAGCAAAAAAATGTTTGGGAACTAGGACTGTGTCTTTCTCTGAAATTAATGGAACATGACGTCTTTGGACAGCAAGCTCCTCTTTTATGTTAACCCTCTGCATCAGCATTTCCATAGCACTGGCCAAAATATGCAGTTTAGCTTCTAATGACTTCAGCTGCTCCTTTTCTTTGTCCTTTAACTTTGACCTTTTGATCAGAAAGTTGGTCTCCACATCAACTGCAATGCTCTGCATTTCTTCAAGGCTTGCAGTGTTCCTTTCTCTTAATTGGAAAGCCATCTCCAGATCAAAGGCTTCTAGGAAATGCAATTTGGCTAAACCAGGAGGTGGTCTTACATCAAAAGGTATTGAATGATACACCTCATTGAACCTTGCTGAAAACTGTTGCACTATTTCCCCGGGTTTTCTTTTCAAGTGGTCATACTCTTCTAGGATGAGGAAAACATTTCCCAGGACCACCCACTTATCCAAGAAAACTTGCATGAACTGATTAAATTTTTTTATTCTAGCAGCTGGAAAGTTCTTAAACCAATCTTTAACTTTACCTCCCAAGGACAGGGAAAACATCCTGATACATACATCATCATCTTCAACCTCATAAAGGTCAAGGAAATCCTCAAGGTTTTGAATATGCTTTTTAGCAGTGATCTTCTGATTTTCTCCATCAAACCTAGGCAGATTATTGATGTAATTGACAAGGAGGTCATGGAGAATGGGAGGCAAATCTAGAGGCTGGTATCGGTCTGGGACTTTTTCAAGCACAGGAGATGAAGAAAGAGGCTTACAACCATCCAGAGGTTTAGCAAGAGTAGGAGATAAAGAAGGAGGCTTATTTCTCACCAGGGTTTCTACAGGTGCATCTGGGATGTGCACAGGTGTGTGAGCATGTACATAATCAACAATTTGGGGTTTAATCTCTTTAAGCTCTTCAGGTTGAAAATGATCATCCTGAATTTCAACAATATACTCTAGACCAGGATCGTGATAAGAGAAAAAGTAATTGCAGATGAAACCAAAGATGTCTTGAATGCCATTTGAGCTTGAGTACCTGGTCTTTCTAGGCTGCTTGGCCATGCTTTAGGTTCTTCCTCCAATGGATTCTTCGAGTTGACATTGTCTGGAGCTAATTGGAGTCGCCAGGTGATTGATTTCATCCTTTCTGGTGTCTAGTCACTGTCCACCATCAGCGATCAGATCTAGAACTTGAAGTGTACTTGTTTCAGGATTAATCTGTAAGTGCAGACACAAACCGATCTCCCTAGATCCACCTGGATCTAGAACAAAACAGGACAAAATAATACACTTTCCCTAGATTTAGCCTATTGAATGGACTAAGAGACAAAGATCATGGACATACCTTATGAACGCTTTCCTTAGGTCTCTGTTGTTCCAAGCTTCGCTCCAATGCTCTTGTGCCGTTCAGATCATAACAGTACAAACCAATCGAAGTGAAGGCAAATCAATATATTCAATAGCTAATCTATACATATGATCAAGGAGTTATGTAATAAAGTGACATCATCTTTATGGGAAAGGGGCATATTACTGTATTGGATTAATTGAAAGCGAAACTTACAACCTAAGCCTTGATGTTGTAGATCTCCTTTCGATGGCTCCTAGCTCTGACACACACACTTGCTCATGCATGAAGAAAATCAACCACTTTTGATGACCTTGCTATTGTCTCTATCTGCTGTAGCATCAGTCCTTCATACAGGCTATCAATAATTCTCCAATCAATCTCTTTCTAGTTTGCTTCTAACCTTTTCCATAATAATTCCCCTCAATATATAGGAGAAAATAGATTAGTTACTTGGATAGGAATGATCCCAAGATATCTGGAATGCCATCACCTGAACAACCATTCGAAGCCAACTCATGCTTCTAGAAGATTCCTTTCTAGAAGGTTCGAGATTTTATCCTTTTTTCCTCCTTTAGATGATGTTTGCACCCTGAAAACTAGGTATAGTGTGAACCCCTCGCACCCCAACTTAATGCAGCCTACGAGAATGAGGCATTCTCGCAGGCAGATATATAGGTAGCCTACGAACATCCTTTAAAAGCATGATTTCTGGAAACAAACAGATGTAACTTTTCTCAGGAAAGTTTTCTTAGTGAAGAGCTTGATTTTCCATCATCATAACATCATCACGATGACCAAAATTGTGGATAACAGAATGCCCCCCAAAGTCTGAGAGTGGAATCAATGACAGTTGATAGACTTTGTAAGCTGCATGTGTGTGTCAAGAACCAAGAGCGCATCTAATCAGAAACCTGCAAACATCCAAGCATTGACAGAATATCAAATGTATCCCTTTTGAGGTAGGCATTCCCATGCTTAGATCATAGATTGATGACATCATAAATAAAGACATCATAAACAAAGGTCACGGCCACCAATCATACACTGTTGATCCATGCCGTCAGGATATAGCATAGCCACCTGAATACACTGTGGATCTATGCGAAAATTTTTCAACCAAAACGACATAGCCACGAAACATACACAGTGGATCTATGTGTCACAAATCATACATACTCCATCGCAACCTGGATCACTTAAGACAATATCTAGGGTCTTCAATCTCCTCTCCCAAAGTACGAATCTAACCATGTGATTACATGTGTCGAAGTCGAACATGGTAGAAACCACTTGATTACCGGTCATTGATGTAACCGTTAACAAGTGTGAGGGAAATCACCATTGATGTCAATGACTCCCAAGTTACTAAAGTACAATCCATTGACTGTGAATAAATGAGTTGATGTCGAACAATCGACAAAATCTTTCGATCAGGGGTGAATGATGTAAACCCACTGTCGAAAGCGAGGAAACTTGCCATTGAGGCATGCAAGCTCCAGGGTACTGAATGATTTCTAAGTCTTAATTCCGGACAATGTGCTGAAGTCGACGGAACAAGAATCGTCATAGGAGGGCCTTGATGTATCCCCCATCAATGACATGAAATGAGAAACAGAGTTTGAAAGTGAAACAGAGCATGTAGCAATTGGACTTTGGACATAGGGAAGGCCGACACGAAGAGAATGGATAACTACAGATGGCCGACTCAAATAGAGGTTTCAGACGGACTTCTCTTGAACATATGAATGACACGACCAATGATTTGACAGCATTGACTCAAAGATAACACATGGAAAGGTCTTGATATCAAATCGAATGAGAGACAAATGGATTACCCAAACCAGTTTCGAATGATGAATAGGGGGTGTCATGTTCAAGAGCGACACTTACTGCCAATTAATACAAAAAAGAAAGATATCCCTTTCCCAAATTTTTCCCCACCATTTCTGTTAAGTACCTCTTTATTTTTACGCAAGCTTGAATAGGATCACATATGCTTGTTGATATAAGCTCATCCTTTGGATGAGTCCCTCAGAGTACTTTTAACGAACCCTAGGAAGGAGTGGTTCGGTCCCATTACGGGTCTGTCAATGTTTGTTTAACGAGTCCAGAGATAGTAAACTCGAAGGTTTTTCAAGATTATAGAGTTTGGAAAAACACTTAAAAGAGAACTCTCTCAGTTCCTTTTTCGTACAGTATTCCAACGAGACCAAAAAATGGTTAAACTATCGCTCGAAGGACGCATACTTCAAATACTTTATCGAGCGTGAAAATAGCAAGGTCGCTCGGCAATCTTTTCCTGTTTAGAGAGTCTGAAAAGAGCTTAAAGATAACTCCAGTGTGGTTCCTTTTTCGTATAACCACAATGATCCCAAAAAAGAGATAAAACAACGCTCAATCACGTTCTTATGTTTTTCACAAGTGCAAGAACGGACAAAAGGTGCTCGAGGTTTTATGTCAAAACCATAGAAAACAATCAAAAATATACCACACCATAGAAAAAATTGTCCATGACCCTCCATGTCTCATACCTGCAATTCAATTCACTCATTCCATATTAGTAATTAGGGTTAAATAACGAATAAACATAAAAAATCCACTTTTGACATAATAAAAAGTAATTAAAAAGAAACCATAACACATTTTACTATATCATTTTACCCTTTTACCATTTGAGTTCGAAAATCCTCCATTTTACCTTCTACCTTCATCGTTGATTTTCGAGAGCTTTGGGCAATCATTCCATGAGCCGTCTACGGTATTTTGGTAAGCTCTCCATTATTTATCTTTTGATGGTTCAATTTTATGATTTCATTCGTTAAAATTCAAGTTTTGAGTCAATTTTTTTTAAACCCTATGCGTGTAGAGGAATTCTCGCAGGCTGCCCATACGGGACCTGCGAGAATGCCTCATTCTCGCAGATGGGCCTAAGGAAGCCTGCGAGAAGTTCACACTACGTGCCATAGGTCACCTGTGAACAATGCAAAGTTTAAAAATTTATGCAACGTTTAGCCAAAAGAAAGAATTTTTCCATGTTTAAGATTATTAACCATCTTCATATGTTTCCCATGCAGGTTAATAGCCATCATCATGGTGCTCGAATGGAGATAAAGGGAACACGAGGAAGATAATACAAACGTCAAAAATCACCCTCCAACCATTGCTGCCTTAAGAAATTGCGGTCTCCTGAAATATTTCCGCATCTCGGGCATGAGAGCCCAAGTTCGATTGCTGGAATACTTGGTCCGAATGTGGGACCCGGATCAACAAGTTTTTAATGTTGGAGCTCACACATTAACTATCGACACTGAGGACATATATTTCTTGACTGGGTTGTCCAGGCGAGGGTCCTATGTCAGTTTGGCCGGTAGCAGAAGGGGTGGTTTAAAAATAAGTGAGTATTGCAACCAGTACTGCGTGCCTGAGGCTGAACGACAGAAAGGGAAAGTGGCAATTTGGGAAGTGACTAATTTGACTCTCCGCACCATTCTCTTTACCATTTCTCAGATGGTAGGAAGTGATGCTCCACATATGGCTCTGCAAAGCTATTTTCAGTATGCCATCAAGTGTACTAAGCCCCAGGTATTCAACTGGGATGATGCAGTTTTACGCAGTCTCAAAAAATAGTTGACGAAGTGCAGGCGTGGAGATCTGAAACAATTCGGATATGGATCTTTGTTAGTGTCCTTATTCTGTGAGAGGGTCCTTGTGTTTATACTTCAGGCTGAGTGGCACTTTCCGGGTCCCAGGGATCCAAGGATGTTACGATGGTGTCGACTCATGGCCCGACATGTGGCAGGACTGATCGTCAGGTATGACGATATCTTCTTTGACTGGCTTCAAGGCCAGGTGTTGATGGTAGAATATTATGCATATGCTGGCCTAGATTTCCGTGATGATCCTGACCTTGCACTACCTGAGGATGCACAGTGGGGAGACCTTGGTAAGAAGTACACCAATTTTAATCTTTTAAATGTTTTTGTATTTTTAACATATTTAAATGTTTTTTGTTTTATAGATTTACCCAAAGACTAACATGAAATACTTGTTGATAACACAGACATTGGACCATATCGACCTGCTGGCAGTTCTCCTATCCAGCGACGAGGAGAGGCAGCAGTAGCAGTTCCACAATACGCCGAGGATTACCTGACGATGGAGCAGAATTTAGAGGGCCTTATGGCAGACGTTCCAGATATGACTCTGGAAGAGATTCCATGACGCAATCAGCGTCACACAGTGGGAGTCTCTGCATCTATGGGTCGAATTCTCCACAGAGTTGCTAGGACATTAGTGTGTTATCATGAATGTCATCCGTGATGTCTTTATGTAGAAGCCATGAGCTTCAATTTTTGATATTTTGGTCTTCGGACAAACATTTTGTAAAACAAACTCTTTTGATCGTTATATATATACACGGCTCCGACCGGTTTACTTTACATTGTGTACATTTTAATGTGTTTGATTTATAAATTTTTCAAAGGCCTGTCCAATACATAATTAGCTAAAGCATCTGTCAATGTATTAAGACATCTAGGAATGTGTTGATATTCAATGTGATCAAAATATTGTTCCAAGAGGCAAATCCGCAAATATACCCTTAATAAAGTAGGACTTCGAATAGAATATACATTACTGAGCTGTAGTACTACAAGATGCGAGTCAAGTCGCACAACCAAATGACGAATTCCAAGAGAGATAGCATCAACCAATAATTCAACAACAACGCTATACTCTGCGATATTGTTGGTTCTCGGCCAAGACATATACCTCATAGAGATATGAGTTCATTTGTCGGGGCATAGATTGCCCATGCAGCGGAAGCTAAGTTCCGAGTACTATGGCTAGCTCCATCAGCGAAGCCAATATAAGGAAGCGAATACTCCGACATCTGGCAATCAAACACAACGTCACGTAAGGGAAGAGACCAGATAACGTCAAAATAAAAACTAAAGTAACACACACACTCAGTATGATACATAAAATACAAGTACTCATGCACAAATAACTCATGCATAGTACTTCTTCAAGTACAACCCATTCCTGGGTTCACTCAAAGGTACACCATCATAAACAACTAGTTCATATGCTCCTTTTTCCAAAAATTTGTTGACAATGTAGGGACCACGCCACATAGGTTCAAATTGCCCGGCTCCTAGGACATCTCTATCCTGTTCATACAGAAGAACAAGATCACCTTCAGAGAAAACATGAGGCTTGACATGCTTGTCATATTGTGCCTTAACGCGTTTCTTTTGGGCTTCTATTACTAAAGTGGCATTACGTCGGGTCTCGTCTAATCGCATCAAATACAACAGACGTTCCTCTTCAGCAGAAGTATTGGGTAAGAGCTCTACATCTAGCTTCAAAGAAGGTATTTAACATTCTATTGGTAGAATGGCTTCCATGCCATAAACTAATCAAAAGGGTGTGAATCCCGTAGCGGATTTAACAGATGTATGATACGCCCACAATGTGGAGAGCAACATCGTGTGCCAGCTGGTTTTATGTATTCCTATCATTCGTCAAATCATATTTATGAGAACCTTATTGATGGCTTCGACCTGGCCATTGGCCTGTGGATAATAGGGTGTTGAACTATCATGACGAAGACCCAACTTCTCTGTAAGTTCAGACATCATATAATTCCTAAAATGACTACCATGATCGGTAACGATAGCCTGAGGAACACCAAAACGAGTAATGACATGGTTGAAAAGGAATAATGCTGCAGTCTTCCCAGTATTATCAAATGTCGGCATTGCCTCGGCCCACTTTGTAAAATAATCAACAGCTACAATAATATAACCATGCCCCCCGGCCGAGTGAGGGTGACATGTCATGAAATCAATGCCCCATTTAGCAAAAGGAACTACTGAGACTACAAGATGAAGGGGAGTAGGATGCGATCGAATCTTCTGATTATAAGTCTGGCAGGCATGACACTTCTGAACAGCAGTAATGCAGTCATTGAACAAAGAAGGCCAAAAGTATCCTGCACGTAAGATCTTCTAGGCAGTAGCATACCCAGACATATGACCACCACATGCTCCTGAATGGTAGTCATTCAAAGCTTTCTCAGCTTCATCAAAAGTCAAACAACACCGAAAGACAGAGTCAATGCCTCGATGGTAAAGAGTATCGTCGAGGATAATGTACTGGCGAGCCTGATAACGTATACGATGTCGTTCATTACTGGACAAAGCAGGTCGAAAAGTTTGAGTTTGGAGATATATAATGATATATCCATACCAAATATCATCAATACTGATAAGGAAAAGTGATTCGTCAGGTAACGAATCAACTGCTACATTTTCCATGGCAGAGTGGGGAAAATCACAAATTAACTCAGCAAAAACCAAGGATTTCTTCGACGTGGTGCGATTGAATTCCAAGTCGAACTCCTGGAGAATGAAAATCCACTTGGAGTACTTGCCCCCCAACAATTGACGTGTCAATATATGTTGCATGGGGTTACAATGTGAAATCACTGTAGTTTTCCTGGAGAGAATATAATGACGAAAATGTTGAACTGCTTGAACAGCAGCCAAAGCCAATTTCTCAACATGTTGGTACTTGACTTCCGTTGATGATAAAATTATACTCATGTAATAGATAACATGTTCATCATGGTTATCATCCTCTTGAATGAGGACCATGCCGATGGTATACTCGAAAGAAGCCAGATAAAGAAAGTAATCCCGACTATAATCAGGAGCAAAAAGAAGAGGAGTTTTTGTGAGGGACAACTTTAAAGCTTCGAAAGCGTTGTTGGCAACTTTATCCCAAACAAACTCTGAACCTTTCTTTAAAAGACGTGTGAAACCACGAGTAATCTCAGTGTAATTTGGGATGAAATGACGAAGAAAGTTTGCTTTCCCCTGCAAACTTTGTAACTGATGCAGTGAAGAAGGAGGAGGGAGATTAAGAATCGCCTCAACCTTAATAGGATCTACCCGAATACCTTGACGTGAAATAATGAAACCGAGAAGACGGCTGGACTCTACACAAAAGAAGCATTTATGAGGGTTTAGACGAATGCGATAGAACTGACAACGGACGAAAATTGCTCAGAGATGATTAGGGTGATCGACTCGGCGTAAAGAATGAGCTGGCAAATCATCCAAATAAGGCTGAATGATATGCTTTATATCGTGAAACGTATAAGACATCGCACGTTGAAACGTTGCACCTGCGTTCTTAAGACCGAAGGGAAGTTTTCTATAGGCGAAAGTACCCCAAGGACAAATAAAAGCAGTTTTATGTTGGTCCTCAGGAGCGATGTTAATTTGATTATAGCCGAAAAATCCATCCATAAGGGAAACAATTTCACTACCGGCACAGTCATCGACGATTTAATCGACAAAAGGGGTCAGAAAGTTGTCCTTTGGACAGGCTTTGTTAATATCCTGATAATTGACACAAACATGTATATTAGCACCTCTCTTATCAATCGGTACAGGGTTGGAAACCCATTCTGTCAAAGCCACGGGATAAATAAAACCGGCTTTGAGAAGTTTTTCAACTTCGAGTTTAATAGCTGCCGCTTTATGTGGATGGATAGGAAGGAGGCGCTACCGTACTGGTTTATATCCAGGGTACGTTTGTATCTCATGCACAATGATAGACGGGTCGATA
Organism: Picea engelmannii; assembly: GCA_009831015.1. Taxonomy (NCBI): domain Eukaryota; kingdom Viridiplantae; phylum Streptophyta; class Pinopsida; order Pinales; family Pinaceae; genus Picea; species Picea engelmannii. The sequence goes on along the minus strand of ML780713.1, from coordinate 299,861 downwards.
CCTGGCATCTCTTCGTAACTCCAGGCAAATATATCACGAAATTCTTTGAACAAAGCAGTATAAGTGACAATTTCCTCTGGAGAACACGAAGCTCCAATATGAACATTTTCAACTATCCCAGGTTTAACTGAAATATCAATGGGTATCGTGGGAGAAATATTACTGAGGTTCCCTTCCGCAAACACATCACGTGTAGATCCGGGAACGGTCGTTATGACAACAACGGTCGACGGAGTCGAAATCTGCTGGTAATTCTCGAGAGTGTATTGTTCCAGAAACAGTATGGAACGATGATGCCCATCATCCCACGGTGTATCGGCCATGACGGACATAATCATCTCGCCAGTGGGAAAGATAACCTGGAAAGGATCAGGAGACAACTCCTCAAGAGAGGGTACAGAAGGTATTGTCGATTGAATTCCATGATAAGCAGACTCAACCAGACTTAACGGCATGACGTCGCCGAAACGAGCATGATCTCCAGGATCATGGATTATCCAAGGGTCAAAAGACACTGGAAGTTCATAAGGAACAACAGAGATCATATTAATCGAAGAAACAGACGGACATAGGATATCGGGTGGTGGTGGTATGGGAAAAGTACCCATTAACGAAGAGTCTTTTAAAAGACCGACTCCAACATTCTCGTAACCCGACGGGGTTTTAGCTATAAATGGTACGTTCCCCGTGCGAGTATCGGAATTAAAGAAGGCAAGTTGATCAACTGTAACAAATTTTCCCTGGTGAGGAAATCTTACTACACGGAAAAGTGTTGACACAATAGCGCGCATGGAATCGACCCAACTACGACCAAGAAGAAGATTATAATCTAAGGGAGCATCGAAAACTTCCACTTCAACTTGGACGGTCTTACCTTCTAGAGTGACAGGTAACGAGGAAAGAACATCGTAAGGCTTAAAACCAGAGCCATTAAAGGCTTTCAGAGTATTTTTTGATTCCGTTAAGGGAGGAGAGCCAATGGCTTTCCAACAAGTAAGAGACATTACACACGTAGAGGCCCCCTCATCAACAACTGTCCGACAAATGTTCTTGTCAGCGACAATAACTTGTATCTGAAAAGCTAGCTGGGGGGGTAACCTTGGAACATGTTCATCCAAGTCAAAGACTATCAAATTTGAATCTGTAGGATCAATTCCACCTATAGCTTTCAACAGAGCCCTTCGTTGCGCAGGAAAAGACTGAAGGACTTCAAGGGCAGACATCGCTGAAGGTGCTTGGGCCAGATCTTCCACAATATTGTAGTTTTGGGCCGCATGAGCATGAGGATTGAAATCCAACTTGCGAACAACACCTTTAGGGGGTCGTAGGAATGTATCAAGACTTGGTCGTTCGAGATGAAGAGGACCATTTGTAGGTGGATTCGGTGGAGAGGGCTGTACCAGATCGGGAGGTAAATCATCAACCTTCTCCTTAGAAGGAGTATAGTCTTTAGCTCGAGTTGCAATTGCAATGTCGTTATTCTTAGAATCATCGGTGCACATCAAGACATATGATGTCGCAGAAGTAGATGGTTGGTCATGGATGACCAACGATGCCTATTGCTGAGCCGGGAAAGGTTGAGACAAGACAGTCGGTGTAGGTGGCTTGGGCATTCCTTGAAGGAACTTAGAAACTTCGGCACGTCTAGGACAATCCTTTGTATAGTGATCGTCACCGCAAATGAGGCAAGCGTACCACGGTTTGTGCTTATTCCGCTCTTCAACAGGAGCATTTGTAGTTGATTCGGTCGGATTATTATTCTTACCCCCCTTATTCTTGCCTCTCCCTTTCTTTGATTTATTTTTACCGGTCGGTGTAGATTGAACAACGTTCACTTCAGAGGTTTTACCGGTGGGAGGAGCAGGAGACGGGGCATTTTGAACATTAGAAGATGTGGATTTAGGGGTTGCAGTTGAAACGAAATGTGAGTGGGTATGAGTAGTACCAATCACACCATCACCCGCATGCGAGGCAGCTGGAGCAGTTGAAGTGCTGGAAGTACTAGGACGAGGTAATTCAGGAAGCAAATCATAAAGTGTTCTCATTTGCGAATAAACGAGATCAATATACTGAGCACGGCTTATAGCCTGCTCTTCTATAACAACATCACCCATAGCAATGTCTTTACCAATTTCGTTCACGAAGGATTTCGTGAACCATTCTGCCAGTAACTGATCAGGGAGTTCAAGTTTGATGAGACATCGTCTCCGTCTCCACTCATGTATATGATCTGAGATGTGAGTACCTTTAGTTTGTTTAAAAGAAGTCAGGATCTCAGTCCCAGTATCGTAACGGATCGGTAACTGGTAATGTGTGATAAAATCCATAGCTAAGGTGTTGAAATCATAAAAGAAACCTCGTGGAAATTCAATATACCACTTCGCAGCCGAACCGGTAAGGGTTCGTTGAAAAAGACGTAGACAAATGGAGTCATCCATCAGTGAGTTGGACGAACACCATAAATGAAAAGTCATGACATGATTATTTGGGTCCTCTCCCGGCTTGCCATCGAATTTCGGAATATCCGATGGGAGCTTAGTAGGGATAGCAGGCCATTGGGGAGAGTGACGGATAGGATCATTTAGAATCCTAGACAAATCTGGCAAATCCAAGGTAGCAAGAAAAGGCAATTGTTGGTTTACTTGTGGATACTAATGGCTTTGGGGTGGAATCCCCATCGGCAAACCAGTAGGAGCGTAAGCAGACTATCTGTAGAGGGAAGCCCCTAGCTGATTCGGTGGTGGGCGGATAGGATAGTAACCCCAAGGATTATAACCTTGAGTTTGAGCAGGGACCTGGGGTTGAGTAGTCTGACCCGAACCCCAAATAGGATTAGTTACTCCTGGATAAGGTTGGCCAACTGTAGGGACAACTTGCTGCCCCCCAGCATTTAGATGAAAGTTTTGTAGAAGTTGATTCCAATACTGGGCCAATTCAGGAGGTATATTTTGTCCAAAGGGTGAGGTTGGTCCCCCTACTGTAGGTACAGTTCCACCTGGAAGTTGTATGCCAAGCGTAGGTTGTGTAGTAACTGTGGTGTGTCTGGGAAAAGGAAAAGGAACCATACCACCCTGTCCACCAACGAGAATCTGCGTGTTGGGTGCAATAGTCAAAATAGTGCCACTAGGATTATGATTACTAGAAGGAAAAGGTGGGAGTGTCAGAATAAAACGAGGAACCTCATACCCAGGAAAAGGAGGACCACCTGGAGAATCGGCTGGGGTTTGCGGAGGTGTTGGATTAGGAGGATTCAACAGAGCATTCAATGCATGGTAACCGGGTGGTAATGTCGGGATGACACCAGGTATTCGCTGGGTATTGATAGGAGGGAGAGTAGTTGCAGTAACCTCGGTTTGGACACTCGTAGTATTCGTGAGATGGGCCATCTCAAAAGGAAGAACAAAACGATAAGTGGTAGTCTCGGGTGTAGTCTCTGTCTCAGGAGACACAGGAGGGTTGATTTCGTAAATAGGGGGTGACTCTGTACCGAAAAGAACTCGTCGGAAATTACCGGACCAAAAAGGGTCTTGGCCTACTGCACTGTGAGAAGGCCCAACAGTTGATTCAGAAGATGTAACAATAGTTTCTTCAGAAGGATTTAATCGTCCAGAAGGTCGTTCACCATGACGAACGCGATAGTCTTCTATAGTATTGGTAACTCGAAAATCATCTAGAGAATCAGTTAGTTCGACTTGTGGAAGTGGTGTGGTGACAACTGGAACTTCACCGGTTTCCCCGTGTGGTGAAGTAACCATAGGGACTTCAGTCTGATGGGGTGAACCCTCAGGTGTACCAGTAGGTTGAGGATCGTCCAGATGCTCTGGAGATAATCCTTGCATTCTACGAGAACGTCGTGGGGGAGCAATTGTAAACAAGTGACAATTTCCGCGAGAAAATTCCTATGGTCAGCTTCGAGAAATAAACAACACTCACTAGTACACAAAAACTAAGAAGCAATCACCAAGCAAACAATACCTTCTAATTTCAAAGCCACTAGTTGGTGATGAAATCCAACGTCGCAACAACGAGACGAGAAGGGGCAGGGCTAAGATGGAAAAGTTACGTTGACGACCTGCTTAATAGACTTACGCCCTGGTGAAAGCTCCCACACATAATCATGGGTATACCCTCCAAGGAGCCTGAGTGAGTTTGATCAACGTCAATTCCAGGTACCGTGAAGACTTTCCCCTCCACAGTCACCTTGGGTAAGAACCTAGAGAGATAGGCCATTAAGGTCACCACAAACAACAATAAATCCTGGGGGAATAGTCGTCAGTCCGATCCACACGCAAGGGCAGGGTATCTAGCCTGAAACCAACTCAAAGGCTTCCACTCATAATTGTGGGTATACCTCAGAGTGATCCCCGTAATATGTGCAATCTCTACACCGATGTCAACAAAGCAGGGTTAGTAACTCTGCCAACACCAATGTGACCTAGTGCTTAACCCTTGTGTTAGAAGGGCGTCCCAGGAAAATATGTTGCCAATGGAATTTGTCACTCCCTGTTAAGAACCAAACATCAATATAGCATAGAAAAACCTCAAGAAAAGTACTCAACGCCTTGAAAAAGAGATAATATCAGATAATAAGCCTCTTCGAGGG
>ML780713.1:224840-270585 GCA_009831015.1 Picea engelmannii | reverse complement strand
CCATAGGGGACGTCCTATAATTCAGTAAAACTCAGATCTAGGGAGATCTGCTTGAGATCTGAGTCCGAAACTTCTCCCACGGGATTCTCATAGCCCGATCTATATTCTTGGAGAGTTTCAGAGCATTTGGAGGCCTCCTTCATTAGGGATGAACCAACTAGGGTTTCAGTCATCTAGTGGGGCACCCCATTCAGTCCAAAATTCAGATCTACAGGGTTTGAGAGTGGATTTGGGAATTCAGACATCTGGGTTGTCCTTATAGTTGCTCGATCTATCATTTGGCATATTTCTCGAGATGATTGGACACTTTTGGTAGTAGGGTAGAATTATTGAGGGCTTCAACATTCTAGCAGGACGTGGCACTTTCCATCTTGGAGGTTGAGCATTAGTACGGCTCATATCTGCTTGATTCAGTCTTCATTGTATATCCAACCTTTGGAGGTTTATTTTGTATTGTCGGGAGCATTTTGTAGCAGCTCATATCTATTGCTTGTACGGCCATCTGAGGTTTATGCTAGATCGGCCATCTATTGTATTGATCTTACATTGCTCATAATAAAAAGGTCAGATCTTGCTTGTGCTTCTACATCTTGAATATATTGTGATCTCCATGTGTTGATGAATATTGTATGCACTTAATAACTCAATAAATTGGTAGTAGTTAGTGATTCCAAGAAATAATTTGGCTTGGGATCATTATAGTTACATTCTCATGTTTTTTCGAGAACGAGAAAGAACAAAGACTAAGCTCGATATGCCCCCAGCTTGAAAGCTAGTGGCTTAACTCTAGAATGATCATCAAAGGTTGGAGACATGCCCTCCAAGCTTCAATTCATTCACCGACTTTGAGGTGGTCACCAATTTCCCTACTGGGTGAGAAAAAGGAGAAGGGTGGATGAAATGAAGGTTCAAAAGAGGTGATTGTTTCATTTTTTAATGAGCTTGATACAGGAAAAGAACTATGCTCAGGGCTCCGGGTTCAATCCCCATATTTTTGTTTCATTTTTTAACAAGCTTTCTACAGAGATGAAAATTATGCTCAAAGCTTTTGTTTAATTTTTTAACAAGCTTGTTACAGAGAAGAAAAACTGTGCTTGTGACCTCTGTTTCATTTTTTAACGATCCTACTACAAAGAAGATAAATCTATGCTCGTGGACTCTCCTTGTTCATGGATTCTAAGGGAATAATTCTATGGAAGGACACCATGTCAAGGGAAAAAAATTGGTCATGGCTTCCAAGAGATCTTCACTGGATTAAAGAAAATCACTCTGGAAGGAACACATGTCGAGGGTTGCGATAGGGGTAATGAGATCAGGCTCCAATAGCCCTACCGAAGAGATCACCATGTCAACTACTGGATCCAAATCATCAGAAGTTGAAGTCATGGGAGACAACACCACATAATTGACATGTGGTAGGGGCGATACTGTCTTCATATAAGAACCATTTAGGGAGGTAATCCAGTCAAGACTGATGAATGAAAGTTGATAAATATTCACCATTCTTCCATCGTGTGGGAAAGATATCACATGAAAAAGAGTGGACACAATAGATTTCATGTAATAGACATAATCCTGACCAATGAGTAAAGCGAAATCCAAGGGGTCTCAGACTACCATGAAATCAATAAAGACAGTTTTCCCTCCCAAAGTTATGGGAAACTGAGGAAGGGTCCCTAAAGGTTGACTAGTTCTTCTGTTAAAAGCTAACATATTCTGTGTAACTTGCGTAAGCTGAGGACAACCCAAAGCATGCCAAGCAACAGAGGACAAAATACTAACGGATGCACCTTCATCTATCAGCAGTTGAGGAACGTCCCAACCACAAACCTATACTGTAATCTAGAAAGGAATGTCAGAGGGAAGACGAGGTCCAGTTAGCGCACCCTATAAGAAAAAGGATGGTCTCATTTCTAGGAGGGGGTTTCGCGGGAGGAGGAGGAATTCCCCCCAGGATGGTAGATTCTATATCAATGAGAAAAATGTGGGAAGTATCGGGTTTACTCTCTAGAGGGAGAGTAGGATCGACTGATGATGGGATCATATCGACCACGCTGGCACTCTTCAGAGGAAGAGTGGGATTGATTGATGATGTTACCAGAGCAGTCACTTTAGCACTCTTCAGATTAAGGGTGGGATTGACTGAGGAAGCGATTGGATCAGTCGCTTTGGCACTTCTCAATGGAGGAGTGGGATCAATCGATGGCAGAACCAGATAGACCACTTTGACACTCCTCAAGGGAGGAGTGGGATCCACCGATGGTGAAACTAGATTGAACACATTGACACTCTTCGGATGAAGGGTGGGGCTGACTAATGACAGGACTGGATCAGTCACTTGGATTTCACTATGTAGATGAAGAGTGTGGTTGACCGATGATGGAACTAGATCAACTACTTTAGTTAGTAGTTCAACCGAGGATGAAACTAGATTGACCACCTGATCAACCAGATTGACCGGGGATGGAACCAGATTGACCAGTCCATCAACTAACGATGGGTTGGGAGAAAGCTTATGATAACCTTTCGGAATTTGAATTTTTTCCAAAAGAGAATAAGCCTCATCCATACGAGGAAAAAGGTGAGAATAATGATCACCTTTGCATAACATGCAAGGGAATTTGACAGTTGTCTTCTTCTTACCAACTTGAATGTCACTAGTTGATGGGGCATCACCAACATTTCTAGAAGAGGCCGATGACATGGAGAGTCACATTTCTAATACCCTGGGAATACCAGGGAAATCCCTCAGAAAGTGGTCACCCTTACAAAGACTGCAAGGGAATTGGGATTTTGGATTCTTCATTTTAATCTTGTTGACCTCATGAACACTCCCAGTACTATTAAAAGTAACTAGTTTCTTGGATCCAACATATGATGTTGTTGGAGACTTGGTCCTTTTCAGTCTCTTCTTATTCTTCTCTTTCCGTTTCTTCTTCTTTTGATCAACCTAACTACTTTCTTTAGAGCTTTCACTAAGTGAAGAAGGAGAAAGGGAAGGATACTTAATGGGTGAAAAAGGTGAAATTTCGACATGAGGTTGATGTGTGGGTGGTGTACTGACATATAAATTTTTAGGTACAGTTGAAACATTGGGAGGATTGGAGACCACCAGAGTGGGGAACAACCAAATCGGTAATCTGATGGTGAGTCCCGGAAGACTTAGTGTGGAAATGTACGGAGAAACAAAGTTTCCAAAAGAAGGAAAGGTATAAGGTTCCTTAGGAGAAGGGGTTCCTCCATTGGTACTCTCAGTATTTGATGCCATTAACAATGAATCTACATAAGGTCCAGTAAGTAACACAACCAACACACGCTATGAATCTGAGAAGCAAACAATCAAACAAAACCTTCCCACAATGAAACCACTAGTTGGTGATGAAATACAATGTTGCGAGATCAAAATAGGAAGAGGTGGGGATAGAGAGGGTGGATAAGTTACGTTGGAGACTTTCTTAATGGACTTACACATTGGTGCAAGATTCCACACAGTAATTGTGGATTTACCCTTCAAGGAGCCTGAGTGAGTTTGACCAACGTCTGTTCCAGGTACAGTGAGACTTCCCTTCACCGTCACCTTGTGTGAGACCCTAAAGATTATGGCTACTAAGGTCACCAAATCACAGCCATCCCCTGGGCGAGTACAGTCAACAGTCCAATATGAACGTATGGACAAGATAACAAGTTCAAAATCAACTCGAGAGGGGCTGACACATAATCATGGGTATACCCTCAAGTGACCCCCAATATACGATCCGACCACTACAAAGAATTGAACCACGGAGGGATAATCTCCGTAACTCACCTAAATGCGACTTTGTGCGTAACCCCTGTGTGAGAGGGGGATACTAGAAAGCCTATACGACAATTGGATTTGCTCTCCCTATCACAAGATGCTAAGTTTGTTTTATATCTTTGTAAAGTTATCCTTTCAACCCATTCCAAAGCCCTACACCTTAAAATAATGTAGGTTTTCTAACAAAGATGTAAAAATTCTAATAAATTTTAGTTAAGAGTTGATTTTAGTGGTTGTTGTTTAGTCAGAGGTGTATGAGAGTGAAAACTGATGATATTATGACTCAGTTCCCAAAACATGCATAAGAAATGATAAGCAATCTTTTCTTTCAATGAATTTCTAATTAAGGGAAGGAGAAGGATTTTCCTTTCACTGTCAAACACTAATATGCAATGACCTCATGCAATAGTCCTTAATAAGGAATCCAATGCAATGCCAAAATGTTTATATGTGACTAATAACCAGTAGATGTAAAGCTTCCTATGCTAATCAGACTTCAAGAGTTGTGAGATTTAAGCAATCTGGAAGAAAACTTCACATAAACCAAAATACACCCTTGTTGTGATCAAACAAGAAACAGAAAGCCAAAAACTCAAAAGGAAGTAAAACGAGCTTGGACAAGATGACTCAAATATTAGAAAGAAAAGTACAAAAGAACTTTGAAACTCCTTACAAAGTTTTCACGCATTTAGATAAACAAGAAGAAAACGATAAATTGACTTCAAATCGTGAAGGACAAAGAGTTATTGTAAAGTAAGGACAAATGTCAAAAAATAAAAACAAAAGAGGATGAATCCTTAGAAAACAGGGTGTTGAAGGCCAATACCAAAATGGACTGAGAGTATGAGACCCCGAGCAAATGGAAAAGGCAAAAACTAAACTCAGAAACTGAAAAAATAGAGGATTTTTCACTGAAAATGGGGTAGCTCTCTGGTGTAAGGGGAACCAGAGTGTTCCAATGCTCTCTGTAAGACCACCAGGGAGTTTTGGCGCTCTTCTAGCAAGGGCAAGGGAGCACTCTGCTGCAAAAGCTCAGAAAAATGCCCAGAAACTCAAAAAATCAAGAAAATTCAGTCAATCAGGGTGATCATGATGACATAAAGAGGTAATCAAACAAATCTAAGAATACACAAGACAATATGCATAAGTTCAAATGAGTGGGAAAAGGAATAAAACAAGATCTGGGAAAGGAAAAAAAAATCAGAGCTCCTCCCTAGTGGAGTCACCAATTTCTGTTGTAGGTGAATCCACCTGTGGACAAGGGGATTCCCTCTTGGTATCTAGACTCCTAAGGCCAAGACAGAAAAGTGATTAACATGGACACTGACATCATTTTATATCTAGTCAAGCTAACATACAAAGGAGAAGAAGAAATACATGTACCTTATTAACGAGTTTTGTCCTTGCAAAGTCCACGCTGAGCTTCGATTATGAGCTCCCTGATGGATCCTGTAGAACAAACAAAGATAAAATGGACTTCCTACTCTACTAAGATTAGATCAAATATAGATCCATCTACTGTAGACAAACTCATGTTCATTTTGAAAGAAACATGCCAAGAATTGATATATTGATGAGAACAAGTAAAAGTACTTACAATCCTTTTATGAGGGTGCAACAACTTCTTCCAGTTCTCCTTGTCCAACCCCTTTTCTCAAGTAATATCCATTGTTTTCTATATGTTTCCTATGATATCATAGGTTTCATACCTCCAAACTTTTTGATGTATATACCACTTATAGGATCATAAGTTTGGTATCAAACTCTAGTCTCTTTGCTCCTTTCACCATGAGGAGACCTCCTTATATAACCTTGGAGAGGTCCAACCACTTGAGAGATATTTGGGATAAGTTGAGGATTCCTCTCCTTTAGTTGAGTATCTTCCCTACGATCATGACTTGATCATATATTTGAATCCAACCACCTTCAGGAATTGAGGGATTCTTCCGTGATTTGTCTCAACAAGCCCAAAACTTGCTCATAAAAGGGTAGTGCTCCCTCAAAAGGGTGCACATAGGACTCAAACACTCCCCCAAAGAGGCTCAGGGAGTGCCAACACTCCTTGACAGTGGGTAGGAGAGAGCGCCTCTCCAAAATCCATTTTTTAGTGGTTCTTTTAGTGGAAAAAGGTTTATACTCCCTGTCAACTGATTTCTCTTCTTCAAAACTAGTATTTGAGGTGTATTAAGTGTCTTTATGATTTCGTTAGAGGCATGACATAGGCAAGATGGCAGTATGATGTTTGTGACACTTGAAACACTTGTGGCCAAGATGAAACACTTGCAAAAAATATGCGACACTTACAACACTTGTAATGGCAACACTTGCGACACTATTGAAGTGAGTAATTTTGAGGTGTAACACAAGGGAAATCAATTATGCATACCAAAATGTTCAATGAGGGACATCCTTTTGAAGGAGAATCATAGTGGAGGATTGGATGGGCATTTTGGCCATGATAAAACATTCTCACAGTTGAGGAGTTCATACAATTGGCCAGGCATGAGGACAAAAGTGGTGAAATTTGTGAACATATGAAGAATCTTCCAACATGCAAAAGGAACGAGACAGAACATTGAATTGTATCAACCATTGTTGATACCAGAGAGACCTTGGGATGCGATAAGCATGGATTTTGTGTTAGGACTGCCAAGAAAGAAAAGACTATGTGATTTCGTATTTGTGGTGGTGGATGGATTTTCGAAGATGGCACACTTTATCCCATGCCAAAACACCAGTGATGCAACACATGTTGCAAATACATTTTTCAAGGAAGTTGTGAGAATTCACATCGTACCCAGAAGCATCGTCTCGGAAAGAGACACAAAATTTGTTGATCATTTTTGGAGAACACTGTGGAAGAAGTTGGGGACATATATGTCCTTCAGCTCAAATTATCATCCTCAGATAGATGGATAGACTAAGGTGGTAAAAAGAAGTTTGGGAAACTTGTTGAGGATTCTGGTCACTGAGCATCATAACCCATGGGATGAGATTCTACCACAAGTAGAATTTCCATAAAATGACTCACCAAACAGGAGCACTAGAAAGAGCCCATTCCAAATATTGCATGGAATTCAACCCAGGGGAGTATCCGAGTTGGGAGACTTTGGATAGAGTGAGATCAAAAGAACTAGAGAAGAATATTTTGCTGCAGGAATGTAGAAGCTCCATAGCCAAATCATAGGACAATTACAGAACTATAGTCAAGAGTAAAAGTGTAGAGTTGATCAACACCGCAGAGAACTTCAATTTGAAGTAGGAGATCAAGTTCTGGAACATCTCAGGAAAGATAGGTTCCCTAAGGGAATGTATAACAAGCTAAAAATGAAGAAGATAGGGCCATGCAAGATCTTGAGGAAGTTTGATGAAAAATCCTATGAGATTGAGTTTCCATATGATTGGGATATCGCCCATATTCAAAGTTTTAGACATGTATCCTTACTGGAAATATGACGTAGAGGGATCAGAAGATCAAGATAAGTCTTAGTGGAAGAAACAAATGCCCATAGAATAAAAACCACAAATGGAGAAGATCATCGATCAGAGAATTGGCAAGAAGACCAGGAGGAAGACCTATCTTGAATATCTAGTTAAGTGGAAGGGACACCTAATAGAGGATGCCAGTTGCGAAAATGAAGTTGATTTCCAGAAGCATGGAAAGTTGGTGCAGGAGCTCATGGACAAAATTCCATGAATTTTTGTCCAGGGGGAGTATGATTCAGGAGCATCGTCAGCAAGCATGTGTGGTAGGACAATTCGATGCCTGGGAATCATTTTGGAATCTCAAACGCTGAGATTTACTATGAATATTTTGGATATGATTGGAAAAAAAGAAGAAGATCAAACGCTTGGGATCAGATGATCACGATTGATATGGGAGTTTCACCCCGAGTCTTGAATGTAACTGAACTTAGGTGTTGGTTAGATTTTTTTTTGTTTTCTGAGTAGACGAGTATTCGGGGGGAACCCTAAGGACGCTCTGAGATAAATAGAGGTTTTGTACGCCCAAATGAGGTTGTTGTGAGTTAGCATGAGTTTTTGAGTTTTATTTACTGTTTGAGAATAACTGTAGCCATTTTTATTTTCTCAATGAATATAACAAAGAAAAATGATCCAAATGCACGATGTTATTACTGTTTGTGATTCTCTGCTATTGTATTTTCATAAATGAATGAATTTCATTATGAATGGATGAAACTGTGAATGTTATTATGAGTTTCAATTGTTTCTCTTCTGTTGATTGAATGTAAAGTGTGCACACAGAATGAAAGGGGTTCATGATGGGATCAATTTTGATTCTAAATCTCAGAAGAGATAGCGCGATACTTTCCCTTTGCAAGGAGTACAAAGCGACTACTACAAGGCATGCAAAGTCATCCGCAAGAACCAATTCTTGCATAGGAATCTACTGCAAGGAGTGCACAGATTTGGAATTCGACTAAGTGTCAGAGGGATTCCATAAGAGGAAAAGTCGCAAAATGAAAAATCTTGACTTGATCACAGTCGTTGATCAAAGGAGAATATATGGACCATTAATCTAGCACCATCACGGTTTTGACTATTGGGAGAACGGAGGGAGGGAGACCCCCAAAGTCGCGAAACATGAAATCCCGACATGATCAAAACCATTGATCGAGGAGAATATCTGGACCATTGATATAGCACCATCACAGTTTTCACTATTGGGAAAATGGAGGTAAGGAGGCCCTCAAAGCTGCGAAACATGAAATCATGACTTGGTCACAACCGTTGATCAAACGAAGAATCTGGGCCATTGATCTAGTCCCATCGTGATTTCGGCTATCGGGAGAATAGAGGTAAGGAGACTCCCAAATCCGTGAAACACGAAATAGTGAATTGATCGCAGTCATTGATTGAAGAGAGTCGTGAGTCATTGATCTGACGCTCATAAATATCAGGAAATTGGGGATCAGGATAACGGAGGTGAACCAACCCCCAAAGTCACAAAATCGTTAAATGATCATAGTCATCGATCGAGGAAAGTGAAGGACCATCATATTTTGTCTTAGGAAGAATTCAGAAATCGAGCGATCGGGACTCAAGAGAGTTGGGTGACTTGGAAACAGAACACCCAAGGACCCGAAGGACTTGTGGACATTTCTTGAAGATTTTAGTGGGGAATCGAAGAGTTTCTCCATCTCGAAGAATGAGAAAATATAGAGACCGAGAAGTCAGCAGACCCTACTGAGGTGGGGGCACTGCATCATGAGTACATAGAGAAGGTGTTGGAGAGGTTTAGAATGAATAATAAAAAAATGATTAGTACACCTTTGGCCAACCATTTAAAATTAACTAAGGAAATGTGTCCCAAGACACAGGAGGATATAGAATACATGTCCATGGTCCCTTCTTCATCAATTGTTGGAAGCTTGATGTATGCGATGGTTTTCACAAGACCAGATATTGCACATGTAGTGGGAGTTGTGAGAAGTTATATGAAAAATCCAGGTAAAGAACATTGAGATGCAGTAAAGTGGATTCTCAGATATTTTAGAGGTACTTCTACTCATGCATTATGTTTTGGAGGTTCGGACATTGTTCTATAGGGATAGGTTGATTCAAATATGACAGGTGATAAATATAGTAGGAAGAGCACCATAGGGTATGTTCTTACTCTAGGTAGAACATCAATAAGTTGGATTTCAAAACTAAAAAAAGTTGTTTCACTTTCAACAACAAAAGCAGAGTATGTTGTTGCTACAAAGGCTAGTAAAGAAATCATTTGGTTACATAGGTTTATGAAGGAATTGGGAAAGAAGCATGAGAATAACAGGTTGTACTGTGACAACAAAAGTTCATTTCTCTTGAAAAGAACTCAACCTTCCATTCGAAGACTAAGCATATACAACTCCGATACCATTTTATATGATCCATATTGGAAGATGGACATTAGAAGTTGGAAAAGATACATACTAGCCAGAATCCTACAGACATGTTAACAAAGGGAGTAACCAGGGAGAAACTGAGTTCATGCTCAGTTTCAGTTGGTCTTCAAGCATGAAGGTGAAGATGAGAAATTTTCCATGTCCAAGGTCGATCATAGTCTAGATGGTACAACAACAGTGGGGTTTTTGTGATCAGTCTCCAAGTGGGATATTTTTGGTTGTGGAGCCTGATTATCTTCCTAATTCAGATGTTTTTTTTTGGTCGTGCTTGTACCCCATTCCCTAACGGGGGGGTGTGGGGGGGATTTCCCCCCCACAACTGTCACCGTGGGGGTTCAGTGGGGGTGGTGACAATTTTTGTATCCCCCCTTTGGTGGGGGATTTGCAAGTAGTGCTCTCGAAGAGAAATATTGGGAAAAATTCCTTGTAAAGTATTGTAATTTCGTAGTCAATCTGGATCGTTCATTATAAGGTTGCAGATCTGATGGTAGAAGTTATGTTAGGTTTTTTTGGCCTAGAAGGAAACCCTCTTTTATGAGTAAATTGTATTGTGACTATGTATCATTGTGAATATTGTATTCTAAGAGAGGAGATTGTGAGAGAAATAAGAAGAGGTTATAACATGTGTGTTGTAGGTTGTATCCCTTCATTTTTTGGATAATAATAAAGGAAGGGCCTGGAAATTTCTCTGGTGGATGTAGCCCACACTGGGTGAACCACATATATATGTGTCTCTATTGTATTGTGTATCTTCTGTGTTTCATTTCTTCATTTGTTTTATTTTATTACTCCACAATCCTGTTTTTCTAATAGTTGCATCTTGTAGGCTTACTTTGCCCTATTAATTACACATAAAAAAATATCTTTACCATGTTAATCATGGATAGAAAATATAGAAAATATAATTTTTTTTATTAATCATGGATACAAAATATAGAAAATTTAAATTTGAGCAGCAAGATCACTCATATTCCAATTAGAAATAGTTTTTGTACTTATCTCTTTCATTCTAACGAATAAAATTGATACCATCCATTTACCATAAGGTCGAAACCCAACAATAGTGACAAATACATAAGGCTCAGATTCTAACTTATGTGGTTCCTCTACAGGTGATATGATTTGGATGATATGGATGAGAAACCTTTATCGATGATATGATTCGAATGATATGGTTGAGCACATAAAGAAGAAGCATGAGATTGCAAAGGACTAGAGGTATGAGATTGCAAAGGACTAGAAACACATTTAAAGGCTCATGTAGGTTTGCATGGTGGTGTAGGTGGAAGCTGTAGGTTTGCAGGGTGGAAGGTGACTCAAGCGAATTCCAATGTTTAAGATAAAAAATAACATTTAATGGCTAAGACGTAATTCTAGGATTAATTCTAGCATTACTTGGCATAAAAAACATTACTCATCAAATATGCACTTGAAAGTTATTTTCACCTAAGATATGGTCAAGGTGTACCTTGGGAAGAGGCCAAATAAGGCCTCAAATTGAAAACTTTGTCCTAAATACCAAAAGCGAATTAGAAAATTGCATAAAACTCTTAAAACTTTGGCTAAATTTCTTGGTTTCCATGTCATACTAATGCAACAATGTAAAATCGATTACTATTAGTCCCTGCATCCCAAAGGGTAGGGACTAAAACATTTGGTTAAATGATTGGTTTCCATGTCATACTAATTCAACAATGAAAAATCTATTACTATTAGGCCCTACATCTTGAAGGGAAGGGACTAATAATAATTACAAAAACATTTTAATTTTCAACATTATCATTGAAAATTATAAGCCTAATACAAACTTATTTTGTTTAAGGCCTTTTGTGGGGAGGGCACATGTGTTAAGAAATGAGAACTATTCAATGCTATAACTATCATGAGAGAGGAATAAATATTTAATCAATAAAGTAAATGAGAAGGAAAAAAAACAGTGCATAGAGAGTTTACCTTGGAAACCCAAACTGGGAAAACCAACATTCCTTGAGCATTCTACTCTCTTGTTGTCTTATTCATTCAAAATAAAAGGTTACATGTATAATCTTGGTCCACACCTAATACATAATCAAAATTATACCCTCTTTCTTACACAAGAACAACCCTATAGAAAATTCAACTTACATCTACATGACCAAAAACCTCTATGATTATAGATTCCTAGTGATTAGCCAATCAACATCTAAATATTATCTTTGATGACATTACAACATGTATTATTTATAGGATTTACAACAAGAAAAAATCTAAAGTAAAGGTACCCAAAAATGGTTATATATCCACACAGATCATTGAATACAAATCCCATGAATCTCGGGATTTTGTTACAGTGGACTACCAATTCAGATTATCTGTTGACTACCAGTCATCCTTCATTATGTCTTTAGTAGGTTTCTACATTCCTTCATGTCTACCTCTTCTACTTGTTGTCTATATATTTATCATGTCAAACCCCCTCGACCTTGGAATTTGACTTTACCCAGTTGACTCACCTTGACCTTCGACTTATTGTTAATCCACCTTGACTTTGTCTTTACCCGGTCAAACCAGCTCAACATTTGACTTCAACTATCAGTTGATCCACCTAGGATTTCACTGCAAAGAATATAAAACCCCAAAATTCACCCACTTTTTTTTATTTTTGGCTAAAACTGGGAGATCTATGAACTTTAATTCATAGACCTAGGGCAACAATTCCCATTGCATCTCTGCACCAAGAAAAATTCACAACACTCATAGACTTTGTCAAAGAGTATTTTATGTTTTCCAACATGTCTACTTTCTCCAGCAACAGCTTTTTTCTTTCCACCATGTATCTCACAAAATGGTATTGTACATCAATGTGCTTAGTCTTAAAATTATAATATGGGTTCTTTGCCATAAATATTTCTCTTAGACTATCACAACTTATCTTCATAGCTCTCTACTTAAAACTGATTCCCGAAAACAACCTTTGCAGCCATACTAATTCTTTGGTTCCATAAGTGGCTACCATGTACTCATCTTCTGTTGTTTATAAGGCTACGACCACATGTCACTTACTCATCCAGTTGATTCCTCCATAAAACATCTTGAACACATATCCATTGGTCAACCTTTGTTGATCCATATCTCCAACCCACTCAATGTTGACAAAGCCATGTACATTTAATTCACTATCACCTCCAAGTTTCCTTGGTAGTATATAGCATAATATTTTGTGTCACACAAATACCTCAATACTCTTTTGACAAATGTCTAGTTCTCCTTCGCAGTTGTTGACATGTATTTGCTCAACACTCCCACTGCATGTGAAATTTATAGTAGAGTGCAGACCATCACATACATTAGACTACCAAAACAAATTGCATAGAGGACATGTGCCATGTCCTATATTTCTTCTTGTGTCTTTGGACACATTTCAACAATTATCTTTTCTTGCATAGAAATTGTCACCTTCACAGGTTTGTAATCCTACATGTTGAAACGTTTCAAAAATATTTCAATATACTTCATCTTGTTCAACCAGATCTTTCTAGTAGCTTGATCTCTCTTAATATCTATTCCCAAAATGAAGTTCGTTGCATCGAGATCCTTCATGTCAATCTTGGATGATAGTTGTTTCTTCACCTCATTTATTCTATCCATGTTGTTTCCAATCATCAACATGTTATCAACATACAATGCTACATTTGATGGGTGTTATATATGCACTAAATCCCTCAATTAAATTGTCAACCCGAGGTAAGTAAACTTAGAGTTGTATCACTGTATTTGCCAAGGCAGAAAATCTAGAGGAAGTATTGTATATCTAAGGGGATGGTATATCTAATTATTAGTCTACTTAAGCAAAGACTATCAATTAGCAAACCTTATTAATGATCTTGAACTATTTACCCTAAGTAGCTTTAAACAATGGATCGATAGATTATTCCTAAAGAAGAAAATCAAACCCTACTTTGAACAAGTTAACCTTTTCAATATAATGAGCAACAACAAGTAAATTACTTCGATCTTTTATCTTTAAGCAAATAAGCATTCAAATAACTAACCTATCAAAACTTATTTAGCAAGTAAACTCATCAAAACTATTTAGCAAGTAAACTCATTAAAACTATTCATCAAGTAAACTATATTTTTAAAACAAAACTCATAATAATTTTTAATCTGCAAAGGGGAAATATCAACCTACCTAACCAAAAGAATCATGAATGTATTCAGAAATTAATCAAGACCATTCTTAATCTACAATAAAAGGAAACTCAAAGATGATGATTATGTCTTCGGTGCCTAATAACATAATGATGGCATCTGGCGATTAGTGATAATTCAAGAGGAATTAATTCAATGTTGACTTCTATAGAGAAATGAAAAGTATGAATCAAGCAATCTAACAAGAGCGTAGCCATCATAGAAGAAACATTAAATATCCCGAAAATCCATGTGATCTATCAATTTCATGCATCAATCATCGATGATAAGAAAACACTCTTATACTTAATTCAAATGCACTCTTATGCTAACTAAAATAAATTCACAAAACTATAAACTTATGACTAAAAGCTTAATTCAAATTCAAACTTCTAATTAAAATTGCAATTCAAATCTAGAAATGAGATTTCATAAATTAAACTAAGCTAATCCAATTATTAAAAACTCAGATTTCAAACTAGAATGCTTGTAAAAACATAATCCAAAATCTACTTCTATCTTAGCATACTAAAACAAGATTGATAAGAAAAGTATATCTATGAAAGAATAACTAAACTAAGAATTAAATCAACTAATAAAACTTGCAATTATTTATCCATCGAAGCTGCAAAAGAAACTCTATCTTAAACTAATAATTTGTTTTAAATACTACTCTATTTTAACTTGCATAAACTAATTTAAAACTTTAACACACCATCTAAGTTAGTATCTCGCAAGCCAGTCACTAGGAAATAACTAACTATCTCCTTCAAGCAATATGCAAAAGGGAAATTAAACAATTAAATTGTAAACAACAAATACAACATGTAGAATTACAAAATACATATAACAGATAAATAAACTGAATTATAACTACACAACTAAAATAAATAATATATCTATCTAAGTATTCACCAAAACCATTGGTGTCCCCCCCAACATTTTGTGGCTACTCCTCAACAACAAATCACAAACTCAAATCAACACAATTATGTCATTAACTTAAAAAAACGCAGTCTCAACATAAGTTTGCAGAGATGTCTCAATTACACAATACAAATATTCTTAAAAATTCTTTTCTTTGGTCTGGCCATAATTGGTGGTATTTATAACGATCACAATTCGATAGGTCGACCACTGGAAGGGTCGACCTCCTCTAAAAATGACAATTTTCATTAAATGCACTCTAACAGTCTTTGGCTTCTAGAAAATGAATTTGCCACTGAGTGATTAGCATAACTGCTTAATCTGAGATGTCAAGAGATTTGTAGCTGGAGGCCATAAGGGGGCAAAAAATCCATATCGTTGATTCTCCTAGCACAAGCCACCAATACGCCAACTATCAACTCGCCTACGCTCTAAGTGTTGGGTTGCGTGTCGGATGAAGTACTAGATCGGGTGTTGGATGAACTGTCGAATGAGATAACATATGGAAAATTGGATTGCAAATTATCCCTGAGACACATAGATCACACATTAGATCCTCATAATCATCAAATCAAATTGAATATAACTCAAAACCATTGAAAAACATCAATTGCACATACCTGTTATAAATCCATGATGAATTGATACAAAATCCTTCGAAAAATTCTTCAAAATTGTTACTAACAAATATAATACCGGTGCAAAAAGGATTCAATCATCACCACAAAACAATCAAAAAATGATCCCAATATTACCCCCACTCCTAAGGATTTGTAGGTCCCACTACAAACAAAAATAAATTACCCAATATGACTAGACTTGTTGTGGAGGGGATGGATTAGCTTTAGAAGCTTCTTTCCATGAAGACTTTATCTTGGCCCTCTTGAGATGTTTCAATTGTGCACAAAGGCTATGATTTTCATTTTTCATTTGATCAACCAATCATTGGAGGGAATTCACTTTTTCTTGTAATACTGCATTGTCATGGTGGAGATGCGTATCCATCCTCTTTCTCTCTTCCAATTGTTGCAACAGATGAACATTTTCCTGTTGTAATTTTTCAATGGCTGGAGTATGATCAAATATCTCAGAGGTGGTCTTGGATCCCTTGAAGTATGTAGAGAGTCTATCAGCTTTGGGATCTGGTGTAGGTATCTGTGAGGTAGGAGTAACAGAGGGTATATGAGAGGGAATGGGTTCATATTTTGTTTCTCTATCAGGCTCCAAATCTTCTGCAGAAACTTCCCTAAGTATTTTATAGGGGCTTTCGATATCGGAAGATACTTGGATAGGATTTGAAGTGATTTGGTTTTTTACATGAGGCTTCCCCCTTGCATTCCGGGTACTTTTTCAAAAAGATCCTCCTTTGAATCGATTGGCTTCTCTTATGTTCGTAGGAACTACAAAGAAATATTGTTGAATTTCTTCTTGTAACTTCATGGGTTGAGGATCAATATATGTTGAGGCCATTGGAGAATTATCAATAGGATTTTTAGTTTTCTTGACACATGAGGCTGCAGGGGTATCAACAAGTTTCTTGGTATTTTGTTCAGGCAGAGGGATAGCTTGAGTAGGAGGGTTTGGAGTTTTTGGAGAATGAGATTTGGATGCAGTAACAGTCCCTAACTCAAGTGATTTCTTGTTGGTATTGATTGTGATATGGGGGTTTGAAAATTGATATATGAATTCATCCCAAGTCTTCCCCTCTTTTTTCAACTTGGCTATGATAAGAAATTTGATGAGGCCATGGTGGAATAGACTGTTATGAGGATTGGCCACATTCTTTCGTACTTGGGAAGACATCTTCTCAAGACTTTTCAAGAAGTAAAAAGGAAAATTCAATGGCTTGTTAAATTGGAAATGAGCTAACAAACGAAAATGGAAAGATTTAAAAATATTCTATCTACCTTCACAATTGATAATTCTAGTGATGCCAATTAGGGGTTTAATCAACTCATATTTAACCCTTATCTCCAGAAACATTCTGAAACTCAGGATTGAAAAATTTGTTGTAGCTTGGCCGTGGCAATTGGTGGTGCTTGAACCAAATATTTCCAACCCTTGGAATCTTTGTGGCTGAGGCAATTCACTCCTCAGAGAATAATAAGTCAAGAGACCCCACGTGATCCATCCTCCCATCGAATTTGAGGGAGAATTGCAGATAAAATCCATCATCGTGGCCCTGCAGATAGACCAAGAATGGTCCCCACCTTGCACGAAGGAAGACCTCCCTACACTCTGCGAATTTAGGGATGGATAAGAGGTCATCATAGGAGGAAGGGTCGTATCATCTGGGCATGGTTACAGTGTGGAGGATGAGTAGAGGAGAGGAATTGTACAGAGGAGAGAATTTGTGTAGAGGACGAGCGCAATTAGACAGAGAATGAGCACAACACAACGATCATGCATGATTGAAATAACAATTGGAACTAAGACTTTGATTTTGAATGAGCTCAAGTTGGAAAACATTGAATTCGTTGATGAATTCATCACACACGAGTTTCCATGTGTGACTATGACTGTGCCGATTTTGAATTCAAAGGATGTTCTTTGGAGGAAATCGTAATGATGAGACACTTAGATCAATGTCCAAGTTTTTGACTTGGAATTTTGATCATAAAAATGTGTTTAGATATTGTATCATTTAAATATCAAATTCCATTTAATCCATCTCATCATACAATTGAACAAATCAGATTAATTAAAATGATTCATGGTTACCTGCAATCGTGGTCACTTACTGTGTGTGCACACCTCACTCGATCCTTCATATGGTGTGTCATCCAGTTGTCCACATGGCACCCCATATGGTGTTCCAAATGGAACTCCATGCGACACTCCATATGGAAATCCATATGGTACTCCTATGCAAAATGGAATTCGTTAATCCTGTAATGGATGTTTTATCCATAGCACTCAATCTTAAACACTTTTGACAGTCATAATGAACAGGAGCAGAGACAAGATAAGAGTGTTCCACTGTTAATTTCTTTATCATCGTGCTCTCACATTATAACAATATGTTCCTCTATCTCAAGGCATGTAATCACAAGTCTGTAATCAACAATCTATAAAAAGCCAGTTAAGTGATATGTCGAAGAAATGTACAACAAGTTTATAACACACAGTGAATTTATCATTTCAATAAAAAATAATTATTGATATAATAGCCCATATCGTGAAAACAATATACCAATTTTTTTACAAATATTCTACTTATTCTTCTCATGGATTATAGATAGGCAATATTTTCATTTGTCATCTCATGAAACCCCTCCGCAACTCCTAAGTACTATGACACCACACAATAAAAATTATAGGAAACCAATCAATTCTCCCAATAGCCGAAGATTTACAACTTGTTAAGTGTAGAGATAAATTTCACATATCAGTTTGACGAGATGGTTAGAATATGGCCCCACCTATAGGATAGAACATCCTACATATAGTTAAAAAGAGGTAGGCGAGAGAGTTTTAAGATAGTCTTAAAGTCAGTTCCCAATGGAAGATTTATGGAGTTCATTAACCTTATCTTAACCATACATACTTCTTGTCAGCTTTGTCTACAAGTAGTTATGTACATTGAGACAAGTTTAATATTTAGGAATTTCTTATTTTTTATCAGATTATCATCCTCACTAGGAAGAATGCCCTGCTTCCAGCAAACCTATTCAGTACTTCGACGGGTTTACCTAGTCATACCACAAGCTTGTAGCCACTGCCAACATACCTGTTCAGTATCCCGATGGGTTATCCTCTTACACCCTGAAAGGTTGGCACACCATCTTTTAAGATTTTAATATAAATATTGTTCTGTGCAAGATGGGAGGAGAACTCTGAAAAAACTTTTCTTTGTTCTTCTCTTTTTTAGATTGGGATGGTATTTATGTTAGAGGATGACTCTCCTTTATGTATTCCTTAGATATTTTCCTAATGTAAGGGGTACTTAAGAGAACGTAGCCTATCTAAATATATGATATAATCAAGCATTTTTAGTGTGTAGTGGATGGTAACATTGGGAAAGAACAGAAAGGTATCCTTAGGATCAACTCACTTTCTTCTTTTTTAAGTTATTGTGATGATTCCATGGCTAATCGCTAATCAGACCTCCTTTTTATTCTTTAATAAAGATACTTTACTCACTTACTCAGGGTTCTTGGGGAAACTGTATGAGTGATCTCTAAGTTTGATGGTTACAGTATCACTTCCTTATATCCTCTAGTGGTGAAGGTTTAAGAGGAACTACTATTAAACATGACTTGAGAAAAAGAAGATGGAAATCTTTGCAAAAATGTGGCTAATTACCGCAAGTCATTATTCAATTGGTTCTTAGCAGACAACAAGGTTTAAATATAGCAACATTTTGAAGAAAAATACTTCCCTTTATATCGACTTGAAATTGTCAACTCTCGGTGAAATAAATACCTACATAAATATTTAGAATTGTCTATAAATATACTTCAAAATTATTTACATATGTACAGTTGAAAATTCAAAAAAAAAAAGAATTCAAGAACAAGGGGGAACTTCCCCATATACCAAGGCCAATGCCTTATCAGTTGACATGACCTATAGAAAATCTTCTTTGTAGAAAATCTTCTTTGGAAATGGGTATGTGATAAATTTTGAGTCGGTGTCCATTTACTACAAACAAGACTTTTCCATCGTCAATTGTTTTAATTTTCATAGCCCCATTGTCATACACAGTGACTATATAATAAGAACCCAACCATCGAGTGGTAAGTTTTCATTTGAAATTTTTAAATCGGGAATCAAACAACAAAGCCGAATCACCAGGTTGGAAGTGTTTCTTCTTAATAAACTTGTCATGCCACTTTATCCTCTGGTTTTGGACTAAAATTGTTCATTGGATAACATCTTGCCTAATCTCATCCAAATCGTTTAATTGTATGGATCGTTGTTTTTTAGCCTCATATAAGTTTAATCCCAATTATGTGGAAATATGAAAGGTCCTTAATTGGAATTATATTGGTAGAAGTACTTGTTTCACATAAACTAGATCATAAGGGGTATGCCCAGTGGTGTTTGTTCAGGTGGTCTGATATGCCCACAAATCCTGTGGAAGCCTATCATCCCAATCCCAATGATGCAATTGAACAATCTTGGTTAAGATAGCTTCCAGAACTTTTTTTGTTCACTCTAATTGACCATTATCTTGTGGGTGATATGTAGAAGACTTGCAGTGCTTGAAACCATATTTATATGTTAATTCTCTCATCAGCTTGGAAGTGAATTGAGTGCCTTGGTCAGTAACAATTTCACAAGGAACACCAAAGCGGGTAAAGATGTCTTCATAAATGAATTCGACAACATATTTTTCAGTATCCTTGAATAGGGATTTTTCTTCTACCCACTTGGTGACATAAAGTTTTCTTATGAGACATGGGTGAAATTGGTCCTACAAAGTCAAGGGCCCATTTCTTGAAAGGTTCTATGATAACTTGGCAACACAAAGGGAATTTTGTGGGTTGATGTCAGTCTTCCTATCCTTTGACAGCGATCGCAACTCCTCACATACTTGGCAGCATCCTTAAATATTCTAGGCCAATAGTAACCTAAATGTAACACCTTATATGTTGTACGTTTGTCGAAAAATTGGCCACCAAATCATCCATCGTGACAACTTCATAGGATTTATGCTATCTCATCTTCTCTGACACATCTATGAATAATCAAGTTTGGACCAGTACAAAAAAGGTCATGGCCAACCCAGGAGTAGTTGGCACTTTGCATAATAATTCTATGCTTTTCATGAGGTGACAAATGAGATGGTAACTTCCTAGTAGCCAAATAGTTTTTCATATCTACAAACCATGGGGTACTTACAGAAAGGGAAAAAAGGTGCTTGTCTGGGAAGCTATCATCAACAGGAATATCATTATCCTCATTTTTTATGCATGAAAAAAAATTAGCTACCAAATTCTCCTTTTTAGGTCAGTCAAGAACGGTGATAATGAACTCTTCCAATAGCAGGAGACACCTAGTCACTCAACCATTAGTTTTGGGTTTATTCATGAGAAATATAATGTCCGAGTGATCAATATGTACAAATACTGCATAACCTGTGGTGTAGTGGACAAACTTATTGATAGAATGAACTACTGTCAAGAATTCCTTTTCGGTAACTATATAGTTTAACTCGGTAGGGGACAAGTTCTTGCTCACAAAATAAATGGAATAGGACTGATGGTTTTCTTTCTTCCCTAATACTCCTCCTATTGCGGTATCGAAGGAATCAGTGGACATGTGAAATGGAAGAGCCCAATTTCCCCCCCTAATAACTGGTGCCATAGACAACTTAGCTTCCAAAGTTTCAAAGGCGGTTTGAGACTTCTCAGTCCAAAGAAAATCAACATCCTTTATTAACAATCCAAACATGGGTGCAATAATCTTTTTGAAATTTTCAATAAATCGTCGGTAGTATCTGGCATGTCCAAGAAATATTCTCACCATTTTTTGAGTCTTGGGGAGTGGAAGTCTGAAGATGAACTCAATCTTAGCAGGATTGAATTTAATCCCTTCAGATGACACATGAATTTAATCCCTTTAGTCAACAACATTTTAAATTTTTCATGACTTAAGGACAGGTTCATTTATTGGCATCTGATAAGGACTTTTTCTAAATTATTAAGGCTTCATGGTAAGTATTTCCATTTATTGTGAAGTCATCCATGTATACCCCCACACAATCATGAATAATATTAGCACATATCCCTAGTACTACTTGTTGAAATGTGGCAGGATCATTACACAATCCAAATCGTAAGACCCTATAGGCATAGGTTCCCCAAGGACAAGTGAACGTATTCTTGTCTTGATCCTCAAATTCTATGAGAATTTGATTGTACCCACTATATCCATCTAAAAAGGAGAAGTATTTCTTCCCTGACAGGGTATCCAAGACTTGGTTAATGAAAGGAAGAGGAAAATAATCCTTCAGAGTGTCCTTGTTAAGCTCCAAGAATTCGACACAAATTCTCCATTTCCCTGTTACTTTCTTTGGAACCACTACAAGAGGGGATACCCATTTCCTTTCGAAGATGGGATAAATAAATATGTCATTTAATAAATTTTGTATCTCTTCTTTTACTATGTCCTTAAGTGTTGGGTTCATCCTTCTCCGAGGTTTCCTAATAGGTGTTACTTCCCCCTGGGTATATATGTGATGAATGCATGTGTCAGGGTGTATACCCTTCATGTCAATGTATTCCCAGGATAATTCCCCTAATGGTTCTTTAAGGACACTTACTAACTACTTTTGTTGGTCTTCATCTAGTTCAAAATTTATATGTAGAAATTTCCCTGGACTAATCTCGTAGGGCATGGTATAAGATGTGGTAGACTCATCTATATCGAAGATAAAATATCTAGAAGACAAAATCGATGGGTCCAACTATTTTTGAAATTACTCCCCAAACATGCACTCAAATTGGGGAAAATATTGTGGAAAATCATCACACGTGATAGTAGAAATAAACTCGTTTAGCACATTTTTCGTTGTGTGATCCTGAAGTGCCCAGGAATGATCACTTCGAAACATGGGTTCTTCCCAGTCCTCATTCTCATAAAGACATTCAATCCACCATATATTCTCCATGATAGGTTGAGCTAGTGGATATATGATGAGATTATGTATAGAGAGTCTATTTGATATGGTCATTTCTCCCTTTCTACAACCAATAAATGCATTGGTAGTGGCTAACCAAGGTCTTCCAAAAATAACGGTATTCCATTTGGTAGGATACTTTGAGTGGATGACAAGAAAGTCTACTAGGTACTCCCATGAGGCTAAAGTAACTATGATATCATCCAAAATTCCTTCAGGTATAACCTTTGTCTTATCTGCTAATTCAAAATACTTGGGGTAGGCCTAAGAAGAGGTTTTAGTTGTAATTCCTCCAAGGTAGTAACAATCATAACATTTATGGCTGCCCCTAGGTCTATGAGAGTGTTCCTGATGGAAACCTCATTAATGGTTATCGTCACTACGGGGTTCCATGGATTACCATATTTTGTGACCTTTGGCTGCTCTGATATGTACTCAGAAAGTTCTCCTATCAAATGTACTGTTGGAGGATCCTTATGCTTCCTTCCTGGCTTCTTAATACACAATTCTTTGACCACCTTACTATGGATTGAATATTCTTAATCGCTTGTAGCAAGGGAATTTTGACACGTATATTCTTCAATTCATTCAAGATGTCAAATTTCGGTCAGATGGTAGGTTTCTCGATTACTAATCTTTCTCGATAAGGAGGGACCTTCGTAATTTGTGAAGGTTCATTTTGGGAAGCTTGGGTTCTTGGTCCTTAGGAATGATAACATCTTCCCACCTAGTTTCATCCGTGGTTTGTTTGGGAGTTTCCTCTTGTTCTTCTTCCTACATGAATACTGAAGGCCTCTGCTTGTCCAGAAATTTTCTCGACCTTAATTGAATCTCCAGAAATGGAATAGGAGAAATAACACATGTCAGGAAGGCTTGCATCTCAACATTGTTAAAAGGTTGAGTTGGTTTATTATTTGTATTGGGAACCGGTTGTGACAGTAATGATGTTGGTCTTGGGTAGCTTGCATTCTAGTATTTTTATGGTTGTTTTGGAATAGGAGGTAAAGGTGGTGGAACAAAACCTGGAAGAAACTGTGGGATGTTCGGTGGAAACTGAGGGTAAGGATGGTTGGGCATAGGGACAAGTGGAGCTTGAGGGTTTCCTTGGTTATGGCCTCCTCTCCAACCTTTAAGCCAAGGATGGTGATATTGTGTAGACCCTTTTTTCCAACCCGGTGAGTTCAACTGTTGTGGTTGTTGATAATAGGGTGGAACTTGAGGTTGTAGATCCGGGTATGTAGGCTAATTTCTAGGCTGCCATGGCCTCCTAGGTTCATTAGAGGACTCACATGGATACCCACTTCTATATATGGCTAACAAACTGAGCAATGATGGGAACCTTTCAGTTGAGTGGTCCTCAGTGCAGAAGCCACAAACTGAAATATTATCTAATGGGCATTCCCTTGAGGAATGCTTCCTCCTGCATCTTCGACAAAATATGCTCATTGTTGCATTTTCCTCCTCCTGTTTCTTTTTAATATTTAGCGTGTCCAACTAGGAACCTATTGTTCTTAATATATTTGTTTTGAATTTTTATAATAGGTTCCCTATCTCTACCCTTGTGATACCACCCGAACTAACTAATTTTAGGTTTCTAGTATACGGATCTTGAATATTCTTCCCTATTTTGGCTCTACTCCTCAAGTAATTCTTACAAATTTCACATATTTCGTCAAATGGTTTATGGGGGATGTCACCTGATGCCATCAAGTTAAGTATCTCTAGGTATTCCTCTAAAATCCCTTTAAGGAAAAGAACCCTGACTGCATCATTTGGAAGGTCATGATACTTTGATTTATGTGAGATATAAGAAAATTGTTCCATATAATCCTCTAGATTGTCATCCTCTAATTGTTGTAGTTTGAAAATATCATTACGAGAATCCTTGGACTTGTAGTAGTCTTGGTATTTCTTAATAAATATATCTTTCATGGCCTCCCAAGACCTAATACTAGACTCTCCCAGCCCCGTGAACCATCTTAGTGCAGAGTCCTTGAGGGTGGCAGGAAAAAGTTTTAGTTTATGGGCATCTTGTAAGTAATTGTATCTCCTACACAAAATGTCGAACTCAAATAGGAAGGCATCCGGGTCTTCACTACTTTTACCGTAAAAGGTGGGCACTGCCGAGAGTGGAATTTTTTTCATATTAACATTTTGTTTGGTGTCCAAAATTGGAAATCCCAAGGTGGTTTCGGCTTGGTTTCCAACTTATTCTCCCTCCTCATGTCTTACATTGTTGTGATCCTCCTGATCATCCATATTGGTTTGGTTTCCAAAAAGAGAGTACCTAAATGGTTTTATCCTTGAAGATAACAAAGTATACCAAGGTTCTTTTCTAAGAAAGTTATCCCTTTAATGGCAAGGTCTTCCTAATTCTTAGATGTCTGGGACTCTACTCGAGCTGGTTGAGACTATTGCTGCCAAAGTTTTTGTTTCAACTTGGGAAACAATTATATTAGATGAACTACCAGAAACATTATTCACTTGTTTAGGGTCTATGATATCTACACAGTTAGGGTCTCTTGATGGTGGTAAAAAAACAAAGGTTGTGTTGTTTGGTTCTACAAAAGGCTCGAGTGGTCTTTCTTCATGTCCCATTATTACTAATGCTTCAATTTTCTGTTTTATAGTGCTCCATGTTTTGGTCTCTTCAGAGACTGCTTTAGCTCTTTGATTTGAGATAACCCCTACTTTTCGGTATCGGTTTATGGAATTTATTAGTGGAGTGTTCCTTCCCCCAAAAATGTTAGAAGGAACCCTAGTTAAAAAGTTTGGTTTGGTTGTAATGTATCTTCCCTTTGTGTCTCTAGGTTTTTTCATGAAAGAAAACAAAAAGAAAAACTACAATTGGGTTTGGGGGAACCTGCTATAATAGATGCGTAGGTTATTACCTCTCATATTAAAGTTCCCTCGCCACCAAACTAATGATAATGTTCCTAAATTATCTATCTCCTAACTATTTCCTACCTTAAGACAACTCCCCGACAACGACGCCAAAAATGATGGGTGTTCTATATGCACTAAATCCCTCAATTAAATTGTCAACCTAGGTAAGTAAACTTAGAGTTGTAGCACTGTATGTGCCAACCAAGAACAGATAAAGTAAGTATTGTCTATATAAGGGGATGGTCTATCTAAGGATTATTCTACTTAAGAAAATATTATCAATTAGCAAACCCTATTAATGATCTTGAACTATTTACCCTTAGCAATTTTAAAAAATGTATCAATGGATTATTCCTAAAGAGGCAAATCAAACCCTACTTTGAACAAGTTAACATTTTCAATCTAATGAGAAAATAACATTTTCAATCTAATGAGAAAGTAAATTACTTCGATCTTTTATCTTTAAGAAAATAATCATTCAAACACCTAACCTATCAAAAATTATTCAACAAGTAAACTCATCAAAACTATTTAGCAAGTAAACTCATCAAAATTATTCAGCAAGTAAAATCTATTATTAAAACAAAACTCATAATCATTTCTAATCTGAAAAGGGTAAATCTTAACCTACTTAATCAAAAGCATCATGATTGTATTAACAAATTAATCAATACTATTCTTAATCTGCAATAACAAGAAACTCAAAGATGATGATTATGTCTTCGGTGCCTAATAACATCACGATGGAATCTGACGATTAGTGATAATTCAAGACGAATTAATTCAATGTTGACTTCTATAGAGAAATGAAAAGTATGAATCAAGCAATCTAATGAGAGCTTAGCCATCATAGAAGAAAAATTAAATATCCTAAAAATCCATGTGATCTCTCCATTTCATGCATCAATCATCGATGATAAGAAAACACTCTTATACTTAATTCAAATGCACTGTTATGCTAACTCAAATAAATTCACAAAACTATAAACTTATGACTAAAATCTTAATTCAAATGCAAACTTCTAATTAAAATATCAATTCAAATATTGAACTGAGATTTCATAAATTAAACTAAGCTAACACTATTATTAAAAACTCATATTTCAAACTAGAATGCTTGTAAAAACACAATCCAAAATATACTTCTATTTTAGCATACTAAAACAATATTGATAAGCAAAATAGATCTATGAAAGCATAACAAAACCGAGAATTAAATCAACTAATAAAACTTGAAATTATTTATCCATTGAAGCTGCAAAAGAAACTCTATCTTAAACTAATACTATATTTTAAATACTACTATGTTTTAACTTGCAGAAAATAAATAACACTTTAACACACCATCTAAGTTAGTAGCTTGCAGTCCCCGAGGTGTAGGACAGTCGGTGACGGAGTGTGTTGTTAAGCCACTCCGTGATGTTAAAGTCACCGGTTCGAAACCTGCGGGGACAAAAAAATCCAACCATGTTAAGGGTTGGTGTGGCTCAGGCCGGGTGCGATCCCCGGGTGATTTTGACGGCTTAGATGCCCCTGAGTCGCGGTTTCTCAAGCCACAGGTTAATCGCAGGTCCTGCACAAATTAACAAACAAAAAGTTAGTAGCTTGCAATATAGTCACTAATAATTAAAAGACACAACATAAAAAATAACTATCTCCTACAAGCAACTTGCAAAAGGGAAATTAAACAATTAAATTGTAAACAACAAATACAACATGTAAAATTACAAAATACATATAACACATAAATAAACTGAATTATAAATACACAACTGAAATGCACAATCTATCTATCTAAGTATTCACCTAGACCATAGGTGGGCCCCCCAACAGGTCGTGGCTACTCCTCAACAGCAAATAGCAAGCTCAAATCAACACGGTTTTTTTATTAACTTAAAAAAAGCACAATCTCAACATAAGTTTGTAGAGATGTCTCAATTACACAATAAAAATATTCTTAAAAATTCTTGTCTTTGGTCTAGCCACTACTAGTGTTATTTATAATGATTACAGTTTGAGAGGTTGACCACTGGAATGGTCGACCTCTTCTAAAAATGGCAATTTTCATTAAATGCACTCTAACAGTCTTTGACTTCTAGAAACTAAATGAGCAACTTAGTGATTAGCATAACTTCTTAATCCAATATGTCAAGAGCTCAGTAGCTAGAGGCCACGAGGGAGCACAAAACCTAGGTCATAAATTCACCCAACACACACTGCCAACATGCCAATCGCCATGTCGCCTACGCTCCAAGTGCTGGATTGCGTACTGGATGAAGTACCAGATCAGGTGCTAGATGAAATGTCGAACAAGCTACCAGATGGAAAATTGAATTGTGAATCCTCCTTGTGATACACAAATCACACATTATATCCTCATAATCATGAAATAAAACTGAATCTAATTCAAAACCATTGTAAAATATCAATTGCACATACCTGTTATAAATCCATGATGAATTGATACAAAATCCTTCAAAAACTTCTTCAAAATTGTTATTAACACATATAATATCAGTGAAAAAAGGATTAAATAATCACCACAAAAACATCAAAACATGAGCCCAACAACATATATGAAACATCCATCTTCTTCTTTGGAATATATTCAGTGATCATCTTTTCTTCTCACAAATCCCAAACTAGGGATGTATGTCTCAAAATTTTGGTACTACATCCTTGGTGATTGATTTAGACCATAAAGGGACCTTTTTAGTTTGCACACCAAATATTTATTTCCCTTTACTAGAAATCATTCAGGCTATTTCATGTAGATTTCCTCTTCCAGTTCCTCATGTAGGAACTCTATCTTCACATCCATCTATTCTATTTATATATCAAATGTCATAGCGAGACATATTAATACTCTAATGGAAGTTAATTTTGCAACATGGAAAAAAATCTCACCGAACTTGACTCCTTTGACTTGGAAATATCCTTTCGCTACCAGTCGAGCTTTGAATTTCTCTACTTGACTTGTTTCATCCATCTTCTTATTGAATACCCATTTTCTTCCAATAGGATTTATTTCACTAGTTAACTTGATTAAGTCCCATGTCTCATTCTTTTGAAATTATTCCATCTCTTCAACCATGGCATCCTTCCAGAGTTTTCCCTTTGCTGAGTTGACTGCCTCTCCAACTAACTTGGGATCATCGTCGGTGGTAGCCAACACATATGCAGAACAAATGTTAGTTGGACTATACCTTTCAACTATTTTTCTTAGTTTTTCTTACCTCATTATAACCGGGGTCGGTTGTTCCACCTCTTCTTTTGATCTAGTCAACTCATCTGAATCATCTTCTTCGTTCCTAAACTCAAACCACATCATCTCAAAATTATTCTTGGTCTGAATAATTTCTCCAGGATTGGACTTACTTGCGACTTCTCTCAAGACCACATATTGGTTGTACACTATTTTCCTTGATACAAGATCCTATAGCTTATATCCTTTCATTCCTTTTTTGTATGCAATGAAAATACATTTGAATTCCTTCTTGTCCAACTTGCTCCTCTTTTCCTTGGAAACATGCACATATGCATCACAGCTAAATACTTTGAGATGTGAAAACCAATGCTTCTTATCCAGACATCCCTCATGTGGAGTCATTTCGACTAGCGTTGAAGAAGGATACATATTCAATAGATATTTTTTAGTGCTGAATTCCTCTTCTTAGAATTCTTGTGCAGGCCAGCACCACTGAGTATGCTCATTTTCTTGTCCATTAACGCTTTTTTCATTTTCTCCGAAACTCCATTTTTTTGTGGGGTATATGGTGTGATAGTTTGGCATGTCACTCCACACTTCCTGTAGAACTAACAAAATTCTTTTCCAAAAAATTCACCACCATTGTCAATTCTCATCACCTTAATCTTGTTATCTATCTTGTTTTCTACAAGAGATTTAAACTCTTTGAATTTCTCGAAAACCTATGATTTATTCCTCAAGAAATATTTCCATGTCTTCCTGGAAAAAGAATCTACGGAGACATAATATAGGGATCCACCGGGTGAAGGAAATATAATAGGGCCAAACACATCACTATGAACGAGCTCTAGAATACCATTTTACCTTATCAAACCAGATGAGAACCTCACTTCAATTTGTTTTCCATATATAAAATGTTCACAAAATTCAAATTCTAAATTAAATTTAGGAAATTCTTCGACCATACCTTTGTTATGCATAGCTCAAAGTCCTTCTTCTCCAATATGTCCCATCATCTTGTGCCATAGCATGGTCGGGTTGAATTTATTATGAGTTGTCGAGTCGGTTTGAATCGACTCAGACCGATTTGAGTCGAGCCAAATCAAAGTCCGGTCCACTTCAAGAACAATGATTTTTTTGAATCTAGTTGAGTCAACACTACCTAACAACTTGTATAGGGTTCCAATCCTAACTTGTTTCATTAATACCATCACACCTATGACCATATTTCACAAATCCTTTTTAAATCGAGTGTTCACCCTTGCATCACTCATCTTGGTGACAGATATCAGGTTTCTTTCCAAACCCAGAATGTGTAACACACCTAGAAGGGTTCTACTCCTCCCATCCTACAATATGATTTGAACTCTTCCTCGTCCAAAAATTTTGGTTGTTGAGTTGCCCCCCAAGAACGCATTTCATCATTCATATAATTCATATTCACAAAAAAAATTATATATGTGGTTTCATATGATAGGATGCTCCTAAGTCGATCAACCAAACATCTTGATCTGAGTGTGTATTAGTCGACGCCAGGTACAGATCACCTCCTTTATCTGGAGTCATTTTTCTCTCAGTCGACTGATTCATTCTAGATCCTACACTGACTTCCATTTCCTTTGACATTCAATCCTTTTTGTAATTCCCAAATTTACCGCATTTGCAACATCTTCTCGTCGATTGAATCGAGGATTTAGATCTACCCTTTGGCTTAGACTTTCTACCAGATAATTTTCCTTTAGCTCTGTCACTGGTTAACCTGTCACCAGTAAAGCATATCTGGTTGATCCTTATGTTTTTCATTATAATTTCTTATGAGAGTAGATATACAAACATGTCTTCTAATTCTATTGTGGTTGTATTACTCCCTATAATTAGGACTAAGCTATCCCCCAACTCTGGAAAAGAACATAATAGGCTGATACATTTCTCATCTTTAGTGATTTTAATATCCATAGATGATAACTAGATTGTAATGGTATTAAACACATTTAAATACTCATTCACCTAAATTCCCTCACCAATCCTCCGAATATATTGTTTCTCTCTAAGAAATAACTTATTTACCAGGGATTTTGATTGGTACAAGATCCCCAACTTGTCCCACAATTTCTTGGTCGAATCTTCACATGAGACATTCAACAGTACCAAATCTACAAGACAAAGTCGAATCATACTCATTGCTCTTCTATCGAGTTTCTTCTATT
Source organism: Picea engelmannii (assembly GCA_009831015.1). Taxonomy (NCBI): domain Eukaryota; kingdom Viridiplantae; phylum Streptophyta; class Pinopsida; order Pinales; family Pinaceae; genus Picea; species Picea engelmannii. The sequence continues at coordinate 239,855 of ML780713.1, read as the reverse complement.
ATTCCATCAACATCCATGCCGTCATGATACGTAGAGATACCATTGTACATTGCTCTTGATATACAAGCATATATTCAATTTTAAGCTTCCAAAGATGAAACTTTTGTCGACTGAATTTTTTGATATCTATTCTCGAGCTACTTGCCCTTATTTAACACAATCTTTAGCACAATATTTAAAGATTTCATACTTATGACTCGTACTGAAGCTGGGGTTTAGCTCAGATCAAGGGTTTTTAAGCCAATCCCTTATACCACAAGTTAGGAAATGTGAACACTTCCATGCTAAACCTAGGAAAAGAGAGGAAGAAAAATTTAATCAAGAAATTAAATGACAAAGAAAATACACGGTACACATAGATTTTACCCTAGAAACCAAAACTGGGAAAACTAGCATTCATTGATATTTCTTCTCTCTTGTTGTCTTATCCATTCAAAATAAAAGGTTACATGTCTAACCTTGGTCCACACCTAAGACAAAATCAACATCATACCCCCTTGATTACACAAGAAAAACCATGTATCCAATTTGGCTTACATCTACATGACCAACAACATCTATGATTACAAAATCTTTGTGATTAGTCATTCATTATCTAAATATTAACTTTTACAACATTACAACATTCCTTCTTTATAAGCTTTATAGTAGGAAAAACCCTAAATAAAAGGCTCACATAAATTGTTATAGACTCATGTAGATCATTGGCTACAAATCTTATGAATCTTAGGATTCTGTTACAATCGAATAACAAGTGAGATTACCCATCAACTACCGGTCAACCTTCATTTGGTCTTCGATTGGTTTCCACATGCCTTCCTGTCGACCTCTTTTCATTTTACCTCTTGGACTTGACATCGATGTATTTACCATGTCGAACCCCCTCGACCTCCGACTTCAAATTTATCTGGTCGAATCACCTCGACCTTAGAGTTTTCTTCGATACACCTGAACTTCATATTTACCCATTTGAGCCACCTCAAAGTTAAACTTTGATTGTCATTCGATCCACCTCAACTTTCACTACAAATAATATAACAACCCAACAACATGCACCTTTAGCCACCTAGAAAATATTTGGGACATGGGATTGTCGAATGAAGATGGCTATGCCCCATCCTCATATAGGTGTGAATTGGGAGGACTTGGGAGTGACCAAGTGGACCTATGTGTTGATATTTGTAGAAATGAGTCATGACATCTAGGAATAATTGTAGAGGAAAGAAACAAAAAGTATGGATTAGACTGGGTAGTGAGACACCACACAACAAAACACACCATATCGAGAACCCATCGCATGAGTCAACATGACCCCACAAACGTGTGCAATGAGTCAGCTCAGGAATGTGATGACTTTTTGTGAAAGCTAGAGTATGAAGTCGACTCTCCTACCCAACTAGAGACATGATCATTCACCTGAATAGATGTGACTTTTGAAGAGATCCTAATCATAGATATGAAGTGATTGGAGTGGATTTAAAAGAGAACAGAACACATTGCAGCCTTTAATCACAAAAATTGGAGAGATCTAAGGTAGATTCCACCTAGAGGGGCGATCTCCTCCCAAGGATCTAAATCATGTATTGGGTGACTCATGCTACCTTGTAGAGTTTTCAATAGATATATTATATTTCGGGTGAGTCTTATTGAGATTGGTTTGTTTTTTAGTGGACTTGGAGTTCTAAGGTGAGATCTGACGGTGTATGGGAAAGTGAGGGAGAGGTAGTATGTGGTTCAAAGGGAGACAGTGGGTGAGAGGGGTGACCTTTGGTGTCAAACCAACTCAAATGAATGATATGTACTTCCTCCAAGCATGAGAAATCGATTTTTGGGGTGACTTTAGGTTACTATGTATGAGGATCTTTGAGGTAGACACGTGGGAATCCAACTCTTTTATATTGTAAATCAAATCCACAAATTCCTTTTTTTATTATTGAACACTTTATATATTGTTGTAGTAGGAAAGTGTTAGGCATTGTGGTGTCACCTAACCATGTCTTCATACAAATTGTGTATTTCTTCTTGGTTTGTATGGTTTTTTATTCATATCGGTAAGCTAAACTAACTAAAAGGACAACTATAAGAAGACAATTTGGGTGGAGCTAGCTTACGATAGCCTAGAATGGAGTATGGGTATGTTTTAGGTGAAGAGACATAGTCCATGTTGAGTATACTTGGGTTGGTCAGGAAAACAAGTTTGAATAGTCATAATGTCATGCACCCTTAGGAGGTTCATGATTGCAAGATTTGGGTAGGCACCCTATGGGGCCAGGACAGATGGTATCATAGCTTGCTGAAAATAGAAGTGATCATAGAAATTATCAAAATAGTGATCGAAGAAGTGATCATAGACTGTAATATTGGTTATATTACATTTTATAGTATTCTTTATACAATTTTAATATCCATAGAACAAATATTTCGTGCAAGCAACGCTCTACACGTTCTCTCTCTAGAATAAGCTAGAATTCAATAAGGTATGTCATTTTTGTTGTAACTCCTTTTCTGAGAGGATCCAAGTTTTGGATTACTGAGAGGGGGGATGAATCAATAATAGGGCAATTTAATTCTTTTTAACCATAAAATTCAAGTGTTATATCAATGTATGATTATCATCCAATAGTTGCAGAGTAAATAAACAATGAACAAATGAGCAATCATACACATACAAAGTACACCAATGTTTTTACATGGGAACCCAAAGCGGGAGAAAACCACATAATGATTTTTCTTATATGTTTTTAAGAATTACATTCATTGGAATCCCCACCTTCCTTTTTTTCTAGCTGCTTCTGGAAGGAGGCTCCAACCCCCTAGTTTATCAGGCTACAACCTGGAGGAAGCTCCAACTCCCCAATTCTCTGGCTACAACCAGAAGGAGGCTACAACCCCCTAGTTTCTCGGGCTACAACCTGAGGGAATATCCAACTCTCCAATTCTCTGTCTACAACTAAAAGGAGGCTACATTTCCTTATGTTCTCTGGCTACAACTGCCTATCCTTTCCCATTCCAACCTCCCCGACATAGAAGTAGAATGATGGAACCACTATCACACTATCACTAGGAGATAAACTACTGTAAACATGTACCAATCAACCTGTAATCAACCTGTACCAATAACCTATGCCAACATGTACCATACATAAACTTGTACCTCAACATGTACCATAAAAAAATGCATCAACCATGCACCAAACCTATACAAATAACTTGTCACAATAACCTATAAAAACAACCTGTAATCAACCTGTACCATAAACAAGTGCATCAACCATGCACCAAAATGTACCTCAACCTATACCATCAATGAGTGCATCAACCATGCACCAAATATGTACCAATCATGTGTCAAATACACATAAACTATGACTCATCAAGATGTACCAACATCATCAGCTATATACCTCATGTATGTTCCAACTCATCAACTACTTGTTTCAACCATGTACCCAACATGTACATCAACCAAAATCCCTCATCAATTTCATCATCCAAATCTGATTTGTAAATCTGTAATAGACCTGGTGTATATGATCACATACCTGCAAACCTTCCTTAACTTTAACAACAAGAGAATAGTATTTTCATCAAACTTTACTTTAGTCTCACATGACTAATTTTGGATTTTTCAACAACCCTAACTTGACATAATCATAACTATGTACCTATAATGAATAAATGTATGAAAATATTACACAATGTTCTTCAGTTTCGTTTATGCAATTCCTCCAAGTTTCACTACTTGGAACCTCTCAGAAAAGGAGTTATAGAAAAAATGGCATAGCTTGTTGAATTCTGGCTTATTCTAGAGAGTGAACTTGTAAAGAGTGCCCCACATAGAATTTTGTTGTATGGATATGAAAATAGTATACTGAATACTACATATTGTACTCTAACCAATACATTTGATCTTACTGAATTTGGATTTGTTATGAATATGTTATGACAATTTTATCCGAGACACATGTTTTAGACTAGTTTCAGGACTAGCCACAAACCCTATTTTCCACGGAGTGTAACTCCAAAACTACAATGACCCACAAGATAAAATGTTTATCCTAGCTACTTGGATTTGTTTCCTCAACGACCTCCAAATTTCATAGTTTGAATCATTCTATAAAAAACGTTATTTCTAAAATGGGGATATGACCTATAAATAACATACCATAGAAAGCATCATCAAAAGAATTTATCTTCCCTTGAATTTCGGCCTTATTTACTTCACCTTCCCTCTAAAATTCGGCTTAGATATCCTTTGGTTACCTCAGTCACTTGAAGATATTCAATATTCTCAAGTGTAATTAAAAATGAGAGACCCTTGCCTCTTATTAATACCTTCATGTATCTTCCTCAAGGGGTTACCTTCTAATCATCTTAATCTATTTTCCTTATTTTAGAGATAACCCACTTCTAACCACTTGTCCACTTAGTAATTTCTCCATTAAATTTATTATTTAAATTATTTCTTTTGTATCCACTTTGACTTATAGTACACTCATCACTTCACTTTATTATTTATATAATGTCTTCTTTGCAACCACTTTGACTAATTTGACCTTTTGGGGATTCTAGACGACTCGTGAGGGTTCTCCAACTTCACATGCCCATAACTGTCTAACCATGAGGATTTATGTGACATTCCAAATACCACTGGATTCATGTGAGGAGTTATGTGACTTATGTGAATTCCCATCATTTAATAATGTCATTAATCGGACATCGGGGAACCAACCACCGCTTCAGCTGACCACTGGGGATTAATACCTATCACCACCACTAGGCTAACTTAATTGGGCCACCGGGTAACAATAGAAATGCACATTTTTAAGGTTTCTTTGGTATGGTTGATGAACTTTACTTGACAGGTCCTTTTATCTAACAATTTTGTTAACTCGGTGACCAACCACCTGGGAAATATAAGACTTTCTTATTTGCAGTGAAGGTTAGTCTGGTTTCTAATTTGGACCCATAAAGGTTTCTATAGGCCTGTTCTTTCACCAATACTCGAGCCTCAAATATTTTCAACAATTCATCTTGCTTGACGAATACTTTAGCTCTTGGTTTTTTCAATCTTCGATTTCACAATGCATTGTCAAATGGACTTAAGATAACATCTCCCAAAGAGTGTATTCATTCTTATATATCCTCCTTTTGATATCATTCCTCTCCAATTGAGATTGAACCACCTTCTCCTCTATTTATAGCAACTCGCTCTGGTCACACATAAACTTAGTCAAGGGTTGACTATCGCCCATAGTATTCTTCATTGAACCCTTCTATTATTTAATTATATATGTGTAAAGAAAAAATATTTCACAATCACATAGGTTTAATTTACAATCCTATTATTTAGATATTCACACACATGCATGATCAATGAACAAGAAAATCGAGCTAGAAAAGACACACAGTGAGGAGAGGCCTAAAACAATAAGTCCATTACTAATATCTGCTACATATCAATTCAACACTTCATCTCCCCATTCCTATTCACTTCTCTAACCTACTAACTCTTGCATTCTTCTAGTCTCTCGGCCCTCTTCTCTATATTGTTGGAATATTGTTTGATATTGAGAGGGTCAGGGGGTTGAATCAGTAATATCCTTTTTCCAAAATCTAAACCCACTTCATTATTAATTTTATAAAATCAAAACCAATGATCAATGGAAATGTATAGTACACATAATTTTAACGTGAAAAATCCAAAAGAAACAAATTTTCTTCTTATTTTTAATAAATATTACATTTAATTTATGAGCTCCAATGCAAAGGAAACACAAATTCCTTATTTTAATAGCACCAACTAGGAGGCTGCAACCCCTCTCTATTTTACCATCACTGACTGGAAGGAAGAACCAACTCCCTAGTTTCTTCATCTATAACTGAAAAGATGAAGCAATACCTCCATTTACCGACTTCAACTGGAAGGAGGATTCAACCTCCTTTGCATGCTCCAACCTACCCTAGAACAACCAAACCTCCCTTTTTATGATATGCACTTCAATATTCAAATATTCATAGTCTTCTTTGTCTTCAGTTGAATATCTTTATTTACTTTCTTAGTCTCTGACACTATTATTGATCTTTAGATTTCAAACCCAAAGACACACCCTCTTTCAACAAGAATTTTTGTTTATATAGTCTTCCAATGGTCATGTACAATTGAAAAATTGCACCTCTTTTGTTAGAATATTGTTTAATACTAAGAGGGGGGTGAATCAATATTTATTTTTTTCCCAATATTTAACACCACTTAATCATTAATCTTATTAAACACATAAAAAGCATTAACAAAGAAGAACAATACATTGAATTTCAACATGAAACACCATAAATGTTCTTTATACATATTTATATAAATTTTACTTTTCATTTACAAGATACAACTTGTAGGAGACACCAATCTCCTATTTTGATAACCAACTCATGGAGACAACAATTCCCTGTTTTGAAGCACCAAGTCAAGTAGACAAAAATCCCCTATTCTTGAAGCACCAACTTGAGGGAGGAATAACTCCCTGTTATTCAAGATCCAACCTGTAAAGGACTTTAATCCTCCCTTGCTCCACCCTTCCACCCTCACTGCATTTTTTGATCTTCAAACTTCAATTTCTTCCTTTGGACTCTTCTTCTATTTAGATGTTCTTATTAAATCATCGAGTCACACCTTCTTTCCACATATTTTTGTGTTTGTATAGTCATCCAATAGGTATGTAACAATGGACCATTGTGTCTCTTTGTAAATAAAAATGAACCAATGTACCTCCTCAATATAGGAATACATATCTTCATTATAAGTATGTGCCTTTTCAGTATAATATATTAATCATACTAGTTTAATTAATACAAAATCAATGAACCGTTGTCCCTTTAGTCATGTTTTCAATCGGGTCAATAGATTTTGACTATCATGATTTAATTACCCTTTTACCTTACCATAGGTAAATACCTCCAGGGTTTGCAAACATCATGTGCACATACCATGTGCTCTTTTATTTTTACCATTTTTCTTTAACTCCACTTACACTTTTACCTTTTTTTTTAATCCAATTTCACTTTTACTTTTTTTCTTTAATCCAATTTCACTTTTACCTTTTTTTTTATTCCACTTTCATATTTACTCTTATTTTATGTAAACTCTACTTCCACTTAACTTTTCAATTTTTATTTATTTATTAGAGTCATATTTATATTTAGTCCACTCTCATTTCCACCTTTGTATAAACTCTATTTCCACTTAACTTTTCCACTTTTGTATATATTAAAGTGATACCAAGGCCACATTTATATTTAGTCACTTACTAACCTTCAACATATATTTTATCACTTACTAACCTTTGACATTAATGAAAATTTATTAAACAATTGACTGCCTCTGTGGATCTAACCATTGGTGATTTCTAGAATTTGTTTGGGTTTGAAGGGTCATCCAACTTCATCCTGGAAAGAATGATGACCAAATGTCGCTACAGAATATCGACTACCATGTTGATCTGATAGACTCAAGGGTTCTTCATGTTGCATCAAAAATTTCCCTTCGACTACACTCTGAAATGGTAATGCATGAGAAAGTATTCAATAGGGAGACTTTCCAGTATTCATTATGTTCATCATGATCCTGTCTCAACAAAATATATAGTCAATAGGAAAACTCGACTCAACCAATGTAGTCATTGAAATTGTTTCATTATTTCATTTTCATTCTTTCATTCTTCCAAATAACTTGACCAACCAATCCCTTATATTCTGGTAGTCCACTGCATTCCTATAACTCAATATTGATGTAGCTTTTACTGCAGTTCCATGTCATAATGCACTATGGTACTTTTTTTCTTCATGTTGACATCAATTCCAACATGATATTTCCATCAATATCCCCCTTTAGCATTGATGGAAACACATCGTAAAAAAAAATGCACCCTTAACAATGAGTAATGTTTTTACCATTCGTTTCCCCCCCTTTGAAATCAATATTGAGGCCTCTGATACTAGAATGAGGTCCGTCACTAGTTTTTTACTACTCGGCCTTCTTTTATTTGAGTGACGTTACTTGTCTTTTTTTCTTCTTTCTCCCCTTGTCAACATTTCTCCCTTTGCCATCATGACGGTTTTGTTTTTAATGTAGGGATATTACTCCTAACTTTTCCCTTACACGTTCAAATGATTCTTTAGGCAGGGGTTTAGTGAATATGTATGTTATCTTCTCTTTTGAACCAACATACTCCAATCTAACCTTTTTTTCACTAACCATCTCTCTGAATAAATGATACTTGATGGGTATATGTTTGCTCTTTGCCTACATGATTGGGATTTTGGAGATGTTGATGGAACTTTCATTGTCACAATAGATAGGTATCAACCGATTACATTCAATTTTAATATCCCTCAATGTTTGTATCATCCATAACATTTGAGTGAAACATTCAACAACTACAATATATTCATCCTTTGTTGTAGATAGTCATATTAATGTTTTTTTTCTACTTGACCATGAGACTAGACATTCTCCTAAGAAACATTCATCTCCACTAGTTCTTTTCTTGTCATCCAAACTACTAGACCAATCGACATATGTGTAGGAAATTAGTTCAAATTCCTTATTCCTTGGATACCATAAGCCAAAGTCTGATGTGTCGTTAATATATCTAAATATTCTATTGATATCCATCATATGTGATTCCTTGGGAGATGATTGAAATATTTCCACCATTCCTACTTCCTACATGATATCAGGTCTGGATGAAGTCAGATATAGTAACCTCACAACCATAGATCTATAGAGAGATGAATCTACAGAAGGTGACTCATATTCCTTGATGAGTTTGCAACTGGTTGTCATTGGAATGATAACATGTGCACTTTCAACCATTCCAAACTTTTTAAGTATTTGTTTCAGGTATTTAGACTGAGTAATAAACATTCCTTTTGGTGACTAGGTGGTTTGAAGTCCAAGGAATAAATTTAGTTCTCCAATCATAGAAATTTCAAACTCTTTTGACATTTCTTGAGAAAATTTATAACTTGATTCATCATTGTTGCAGCCAAATATGATGTCATCCACATAGACCACTATGACTAAACAACTGTCTTTTTCAATTCTAAGATAGATACTTTTGTTAGACATGCCCCTTTTGAGTCCTTGTTGCAGCAGGTACTTATCAAATCTTGCATACCAAGCTGTGGGTTATTGTTTCAGGCCATAGAGTGTCTTCTTCAATCTTACATGTGTTCTTCTTTTCCTAGTTTTTCAAATCCTTTTGGTTGTTCTGTGTAGACTTCTTCTTTTAGGTCTCCATTAAAAAATGCAGACTTTACATCCATCTAATAGACATTAAAATTATTAAAGCATGAGTATGCTAGAAATAATATGATGGATTCCATTCTTACAACTCGAGTGAAGGTTTCTTCAAAGTAAATCCATTCTACTTGTGCATATCCTTTGCACACTCTCTTGTTTTTGTTGCATTATTGGGAGGGGGGGTGTATCAATAATGAGAAATAATAGTACTTTTAACTACATTATATTATTCAAAAATATTCAACAGCTTGTCATTATCATTAAATATATCAATAGCAGTATAATCATAAACATCACATCCCAATAGATACACAGTACACCAAAATTTACATCGAAATCGAAATGGGAGAAAACCACAATTTCTTTTTATGTATCAAAAAAATACATTCACTGGCAGAACCAACTTCATGATTATCTAGATGCAACTGGAAAGAGGCTCCAAAACCCTATTATCAACATCCAACCTAAAGTAAGCTACAAATCCATAAATTATTTGGCTACAACTAGAAGGAGGCTACAACCCCCTAAGTTCTCTGACTCCCACCGGAAGGTGGATACAACCACCTATCATTGCCCCATCCGGCTACCCTAAAGTATAAGTGTAGACTAGTTGTCTCTATGAAAAAATCTTCGACTATCTCTATCACTCTGTCACTGTCACTCTGTTACTGTCACTGTCTCATAAAATTGTATCTTCTCATCAACCAGCTTACACATGTACCATACCATGCATTAATTGTATATCGACATACATATTATCTCATGCATCAATCATGAACCAAAGATACATCAATAAATAATAGTGAATCATGAACTAGAGAATCAATCATGTGTAACATGTACCATATACAATACTATCAACCATATGTAGATCTGTACCATATCATCAATGAACTATCTCAAAGAACCAATGCATGTCCCTCATGCATATTCCACCATACAACATGAATATACCTCAACCATATACAATCAACTCAAAGATAAGAAATATAAGGACCATGTCATATGTTAAGCCATATATAAGACTTATCCTCACTCAACCAAGATATACCATATCCAAACACCAAATAAGACATATCAAGTATGCCTCAAGCATACACCATATCATGACAATAAGTAACCATAAAAAAAAGTATACAAACATACCAATACCTTTGTAGATGACTTGAAACATAGAGATGTTGAACTATATATTTTCTTCATACCTTTAGGGACATGGTACCAGCATCTACTTAAACCTTCATTACCTTTTCATATATATGTGACTTTCCCTTCTACAACCTATAGATATCCACACTTTCTTTCACTACAGCCCATGTAAATCCATGCCTTGCTGACCTGCAACTCACAGATACCTCAGAAAATAGGGTTTGCTGCAACCTAGAGACTTTCACCTTCGACCCTCCTTTGCTACCTCATTAAAATGTCGTCACAACCTTAGCAAAAGATCACTAGTTCATAATATAGATGATCAATGAACGAGTGTGTGAATGTGTTCTTGTAGATGACTCCTTGAGGTGTTTATATATTGTTTCATAGTAAGCACTCTCCTTACTTTAGGGTGTTCTTGTTGCAACCACCTTACCCTTTGATTAAGACTTGTGACCAACTAGGGGCTTCTTGACCACTCTATGGGGATTCCAAATTTACAAAGACATATCTTCCTGACCATGAGGAACCATGTGGCATTCCACATATCACCAGAAATAGTATGACATATACTATCCATATATGATATTATTCCCTACAATTACACAGTCCTTATTATACATATTACTTAATCAACTTCAGGTACAAAAAACACACTATAAGGGATTCTTCAAGTGTTGACATCAATGACAAACTAACTATAAACAATATCCTGCTTGGGAATTGATGGAAACACTTAAGAATGAAAACACATATTCCCATCTTCCCTCTGTTAAATTCACTCCCCGTGTCTGCATGGTTCTCTCTCTATCTCCATGCCTTTCTCTATCTCTCCCCCTTTGACATAAATGGAAAAGGGTAATCCTCTCTTTGGGGATGCTCCCTCTATCTATAGGTAACTATTATCTCTATCAATTTTTATCTTCATGGTTCTTCCTCATGCAACTCTTTGATGTATATGAAAATCATTCATAATAATTTGTTACTTGAAATCTTAAATACTTTTGTTTTTCTCCCCCTGTCTTGTTAAGTTTGATGACATGTGGATCACTGTGGGGAAGAAACTATTCCAATGTTTTGTCGGAGATAACCAAAAGTTTCTTTTTCAAGTGGTTTTGTGAAGATATCAACAATCTATTGTTTTGTCCCAACATACTCTAGCTTGATGTTTTTCTCTGTAGCCTATTCATGTAGAAAAGTATACTTGATCAGAATGTGATTCATCTAATCACTGGATTCTTAGATATACTTATTGTGTTGTTGTTGTCACAAAGTATTGTAATGAGATAATCACACATTACTTGTATATCCAGTAAGGTCTTTGATATGTATTATTTTGAGAATGACATGAAGGAAGAAATATAAATGATATATAACAATGAAATACACAAAAATATAGAAGAGAACACATGAATACAGTGAAAACTAAATTTTATTATTGAATAAGATAGAAAACACTGTAGAATACAAACCCAAAAACTGGGGTAGGTTATCTCTAAAAAGAAATAGATGTGGGCTACGCTTCATTCAAAAGAAGCTTTAAATGGCACTCCATTGCATGTTTAAAGGGCCTGCTTCACCTCAATTATATATGAGAGAGTGAGAGGAGAAAAATTCCCATGATGCATGTGGGATAAATTGGACTAAGTTTATAAAATGCCATTGGCATGTAAAACACTATGACTTCTCGGGTGGTCACCCATCCCAGTACTACTCTAGCCTGAGCATGCTTAACTATGGAGGTCTAATGTGATCCGCTGCATTAACGCTATGTTGTAGGCATGTACATAAAACCACTAGGAAATCATTACATGATGTGTGTAATTAACAAATGAAGATAAAATTAAATTCCATTCCCCATCAAAAGTGTGAATATCATGGTATATCAAAACCATAGGTTGAAGATCATGATTTAGTGAAAACGGTGGATGGACACCGAGATCCATTTGGATCATTCCTCCCCCCTTAGGAAGAAATGGTCCCCATTGCATCAAGTTCCCTTGGGAGACAGGGAGACTTCCGCTAAATATGATGCTTGGTGCGTTGCTTGCCTTGCTGAAGAAGTTGTCATGCTTAGCATGTTGAAGGTTGTCATGAACCTATTGCAGGAGAGGTTGGATCCGTTCAACCAATATAGCTGCATGATATACTTGAGTGTGGGAGGAGTCTATCGGTGAAGATTCAACATGAAGAGTATGAAGGGTTCTGTTATAAAATTGCTTGATTGGGCAGTGTGGAGGCACCCCCGTAGGTGCAGCAAGAACATCTTGGTACTCTTCTAAAATCTTGTCAATCTGGTTCTGTTGGATAGAAAGGTATTGGGCTAAGGCTATAATGGTTGCGGTGTCCTTCTGTTCACCTTCTGATCAGATTGTGAAGAGGGTAAACTTTTTAGTATGAGAGATTAATTTGTGGCATTATTTTGGTGGGACAATAGTCGGAACTACCTATAGTATCCGGTATAGATGACCCCTGAGAGTAAAAATGATGCTATGTGTAGTGTACCTTTTTCACTACCGTGGTTTTCTAACCTCTCAGTTACCATTCTATACATGGAATTTTACATAATTTGTACAGACATTGTAAGTACATGCATTTAACACAATTAAACACATTTAACTCAGAGTGAAACATATGAATTACTGTTATAATTAAACATTCTAGAGCTTTTAACAACAATTCATTTACACATCAGAAAACATGATAATATATATATAGCACAGTCATGTGGAAATGTGATAAGAACATAATTAAATACTTATCTTGAAACAGTGGAGAAATCCACCAACCAAATGCAGGCCTTTCATGAACCTTCCAGCCTTAGACCACACTGTTCATCAACTCAACAGTGGATCACCCCCGAGCTGGGACCGAGCTCCACCCCAAGGCAAGGAATTCTGGACTAAGCTGAGGTTACAGGGAAATAACACATAATATCTGGAAAGGTTCTTCCCAAATATGGCATCTTATGCCCACTACTACCAGACTCTCATTCCCCACATGCATGTTCCACCCGGGAGTATACACCTTCACACGCACAGTCCATCGGTGCTAACCTCCTCTCTGGGTCTCGACAACAGGCCAGATCAGGAAGTCTCAGAGTCTGAAGCTGGTGCTGGACACTCTCTGGAAGAAACTAATTCCCAACCAACTCTTTCACCTGGAAAGAGTTGCTCACAGGCCAACAAACCTCATGTAGTCCAGAACTGCGTAGTCTCAACGACTCACGGGATAACAGACATAGGTTTCCCCAACTGGTTCAACAATCCCTAGTTGGTTTCACAATCACAGCTTCAAGATAGGGAATGCACGCACAGTCTCTCTCATCTTTTCCCCGAACAAACAAAGACTCTTCCCCGAAATCAATCACAGGATTCTCGTTCCAGGAGTGCACACACCGATTTTCTCAGGTCTTGACATAGACATTTCCATCACAGGGTCGCACGAAGGTCCTCTATAGGAGTCGGGTTGGTCCTGCTACTCAGAACTCCGTACGCATTCAGACAATCTGGTGGAAATGGGAATGGAACCTTCTCACGGCTCACCCTGGCTGTTTTTATTCGCATGCACCAGGGTTGAAACTTGTCACCCATGGAACTGCATGCGTTCCACCAGCACGCGTTCCTACCACAACTTGGGGATTCATGTTTCCTTCCAAAAAGGACTTAGGATAAAAACATATGATGCTCATATCTTTTGGAATAATATTAAAATATTATTCCCAGGCTCAAGCCCCCTAAGCTTAGCCCCTATGCTCAACACTTAGCCCCTTTCCCACCTTCCGGCCCCTAGTTCCTTGCCCACTCTATGGACGCTCAGTCCCCCATCACTCATTTATTGTGGTCGGTCTGCACCTGGCGATGTTTATATTTTATTAATGTGTTGCATACATACAGATACAAAATCCAGGCCCTTGTCCTTCAACCCTTAGGCTCTCTGGCCTAATCAAACACATAAGCCTACCGGCTTATACAAAACTTGGCTCACCAGCCTATAGCACATATTTACAATATTTTTCAGATCATGCTTTACATTGGAGCTCGGCCTTGGGGACACTATAATCCCCTCCCCTTATTTTTGCACTGTCCTTAGTGCAACTTTACATAGCATCTGCAAGCTTTTCAAAATTTTCAAAAAGATGCGGGTACTCTGCCCGCATAACATCTGCATGCTCCCATGTCGCGTCCTCAGGACCGTACCAGGTCCACTGGACCTTTACAAGCTCTATAGCTCGATTCCGGAGCTGTTTGCTTTTCCTGTCCAATATGCGCACATGATGCACTTGCAGGACACCTTCTGGTTCCACCTGGATCACAGTCCAATCGATAACATGATTAGTATTAGGTACATATTTCTTAAGCAGTGAAACATGAAACACATTATGTACAGTCATAGATGGAGGTAATGCAATCATGTATGCAACTAGCCCAATCCTTTCCAGGATCTCGAATGGCCCACAAAATCTTGCTGCCAACTTGGCACAACTTCCCAATTTCAGGGAACTCCTGTTAGTTTTCACTTTCAGGAAAACATGGTCACCCACTTTGAATTCTCTATGGGTTCTGTTA
>ML780713.1:203746-215563 GCA_009831015.1 Picea engelmannii | reverse complement strand
GCTAAGGAGGTCATTGACTCAAAGGCACAAAGTGTTGCAGATTTGAAGAAAAAAGAACAAATTCCTATAGTTGTTTTATATCGCCATCCACATCATATAGAGATGCAAAAGTCATCAAGGCAAGGGCATGTGCATCAACACATATATGCACCAGCAGGGCACCAGACAGGAAACCGATCAAGAGGTGCATGGAAGACAACCGACACTATGGGAAGAGCTCAAGCTACAGAAACAATCCCATGGCAACCACGACATGATGCAGAGAAAGATAAGGGTGAAAAGGTAGCAGATAGACATCACGTTCGACTTCCATTGGGATGGATGGATGGTCATACTTGGTACCAATTGGCTACATTGCTTAGCCGGTCATATTGTATGGTTTCTTCTAATGTTTCGAGGATGAAACATGTGAAGGGGGATGGAATGTGGTATACCTAGGGAGGTAATATGGGGTACCTAGGGAGGTACCCAATGGGAATGTAGTTATGTATTATTAGTGGAAGTCATTTAATATATGGGAATGTGGTCATTCAATGTAAGGTGGACTAGGTCCACTATATTAATAAAGGCCCACTATGGTAGTTGGATGTAATAAATGTGACAATGCTCTCTAGAAGGTTCCTACGAGATAGGGAGAGCTATATAAAGAAGTCTAGGCAATGTAATGAAACATAGTAAAGAATATTGTGATTGTACAAGCAATGATTGCTTGAGGAGTTTTATCCTTCCATAAGGATTAATATATGGTGTTACCCTACCTTAAGGGTTTTCTCTATTTATTGTGTTCATGTTATGGTGAATGATTTATGGTTTATTCTTAGTATTATTGAAGTATATTTTCAGATCTGGTATAGGTATTTAACATATTCCCGAAACTTACGAAGTTCCGAACCCCGATGTGGGTTGACACTTGTCCTCCACTACAACGCTATAACAGTGGGGCCATCACGTTTCAGAGTTTCGCGACCTCTCTGGCACTAAATCTCTCGTCACGAAGAACCTAAATGTACTGATCCCCGATGCACGTGAGAACTCATTTCTCCACATCACCACTTTCCCGTCGCTATATCGGACATCGCGATATCGCGATTCCTGTGACCATGATTTCTTCCCTCCTGGAATCCCCAATGGGTTAAATCCCGACTCTTGTCCTAATGTCTGACACGTGTCCTGTTGATACCAACGACTGAGATACTCAATCGGAGTTTCGAGACTTAAAAGGTCTCAGTTCTCTCGACTTGCAAAATCTCGATGCCTCCAATATCCTGATGACTCCTCAGATCATTGATGTGTGTCCTATCGAGATCAATGGCTAGGATCCTTTCTCGGGATTTCGAGAACCACAAGGTCTCGATTCTCCGGATTAAAAAAATCCCGATGACTCTAATATCCCGATGAATCTCTGGGACTTCTCCTCTACCCATGAGGACTTAAACCTTGTGCAACTTCTATCAACTCGGATGGTTGACGGGTAATTCCACAGTGATCCTACGACTTACAATCCTCTCGAGTTTTAAAAGAAACTCGCCAAGTATCTTCCTGACGCTTCGTAGCAACCCAGGGTATGAAATTGGTCATTCCAGACCCAATTTCCCCTCGCATACTCGGTCCAAATACCGCTCCACTAGCCCATCAAGGCTCAGTGTCGAAACCTTGGTTCTGATACCAATTTGTAGTGTACCTTTTTCACTACCGTGGTTTTCTAACCTCTCAGTTACCATTCTATACATGGAATTTTACATAATTCGTACAGACATTGTAAGCACATGCATTTAACACAATTAAACACATTTAACTCAGAGTGAAACATATGAATTACTGCTATAATTAAACATTCCAGAGCTTTTAACAATTATTCATTTACACAGCGGAAAACATGATAATATATATACAGCACAGTCATGTGGAAATGTGATAAGAACATAATTAAATACTTATCTTGAAACAGTGGCGAAATCCTCCAACCAAATGCAGGCCTTCCACGAACCTCCCAGCCTTAGACCACATTGTTCATCATCTCAACAGTGGGTCACCCTCGACTTGGGACCGAGCTCCACCCCAAGGGAAGGAATTCTAGACTAAGCTGAGGTTACAAGGAAATAGCATAGAATATCTGGAAAGGTTCTTCCCAAAGATGCCATCTTACACCCACTACTACCAGACTCTCATTCCCCACATGCTTGTTCCACTCGGGAGTATACACCTTCACACGCACAGTCCATCGGTGCTAACCTCCTCTCTGGGTCTCGGCAACAGGCCAGATCAGGAAGTCTCAGAGTCTGAAGCTGGTGCTGGACACTCTCTGGAAGAAACCACTTCCCAGCCAACTCTTTCACCTGGAAAGAGTTTCTCATAGGCCAACAAACCTCACGTAGTCCAGAACTGCGTAGTCTCAACGACTCACGGGATAACAGACACAGGTTTCCCCAACTCGTTCAGCAATCCCTGGTTGGTTTCACAATCACAGCTTCAAGACAGGGAATGCACGCACAGTCTTGCTCATCTTTTCCCTGAACAAACAAAGACTCTTCCTCGAAATCAATCACAGGCTTCTCATTCCAGGAGTGCACACACCGGTTTTCTCAGGGCTTGACACAGACATTTCTGTCACAGGGTCGCACGAAGGTCCTCTACAGGAGTCGGGTTGGTCCTGCTGCTCAGAACTCCGTACGCATTCAGACAATCTGGTGGAAATGGGAATGGAACCTTCTCACGGCTCACCCTGGCCATTTTTATTCGCATGCACCAGGGTTGACACTTGTCACCCATGGAACTACATGCGTTCCACCAGCACGTGTTCCTCCCACCACTTGGGGATTCACGTGTCCTTCCAAAAAGGACTTAGGATAAAAACATATGATGCTCATATCTTTTGGAATAATATTAAAATATTATTCCCAGGCTCAAGCCCCCTAAGCTTAGCCCCTAGGCTCAACACTTAGCCCCTTTCCCACCTTCCAGCCCCTAGTTCCTTGCCCACTCTGTGGACTCTCAGTCCCCCATCACTCATTCTTCGTGGTCAGTCTGCACCTGGCGGTGTTTATATTTTATTAATGTGCTGCATACATACAGATACAAAATCCAGGCCCTTGGCCTTCAACCCTTAGGCTCTCTGGCCTAATAAAAAACATAAGCCTACTGGCTTATACAAAACTTGGCTCACCAGCCTATAACACATATTTACAATCTTTTTCAAATCATGGTTTACATCGGAGCTCGGCCTTGGGGACACTACACTATGGGATCAAGACTCATAAACGAAATGATTCCTCCACATATATTATTGGCCTAATAGAACATCACAAACTTCCAGTGGGGAAACATCACACAGTACCTCATCCTTAAAGGGATTGATGCCATAGGACAGGCGACATTGGTGACTGACACGAAGACGTTGACCCTAGAGAAGCCACCCGATGTTGTATGGTTGCAGGTTTGGTTTTGTTGGAAAATCCAACTATTTGACAACCTCTGCTGAGATGATGTTCTTTTGGCTTCTGCTATCAACAATAAAATGCAATGGGGACCCCTTCACCAACATGTTTGAATGTAGGAGTCACTCCCCCTCCTTAAGATCCTCTTCTGGTTGGATTTTTACAATTGCGATAGTAACAATGTGCTTTTCATCAATGATCTGTCTCCTTTTATTATTTTTTGAATCAGGGTCCAAGTCAAGGTTCAAATATTTATCTTTGAGCTCGACCACCAATGACTGTATTGAATGAAATTCATTAGTGTTGTGCCAAGGGATATTGTGGAACTCACACCAGTTTCCGATGTCTTTCTTATACTTCTCGTTACCCTTATTTTCCTGCATATGGGACTGGCTCTCTTGAGGTTGTCCATCCTTGATCTATCCATGCTTCTCCCACTTATTTTGTTTCTTGAATTTTTGCTCAATTTTGACTGCATATCGATAAGAAACTCCGAGTGAGGATATGTCCAAGAAATACATCTTTGTTTGGATGTACCTGTGTAGACCACTATGGTAATTCAAAACCAAGTGTCGCTCAGATTCTTTGATACCCATCTTTGAGCACAACGTATGAAATATGTTGGTGTTCTCCAATAGCATATGGTCTCATTTTTGACGCAGAGTTGTCCATATCATGTATTGGTCATCATAGTTTTTGACAGGTTAGAACTCATCCTTTAGGGCATATACAAAGGCTACCCAAGTGGGTTCTCTCCAAAATAGTGTATATTCATCTGTGGTGTACTTCTCCTAGTAACCTTCCCACCAAGATCTGACATGGGGAAGGGCTTTAAGGAGCTTGAAGGTGATATTTTCACTATCGGAATATTTTTGGATAAAGTAATAACCTTCTAATAGATTCAACCAATTTTCTAGAGCCTATGCATCTATCTTGCCTTCAAATAAGAGGATATCAAAATTGACTTGTACCTTGAAGGGAATCTTGTGAAATAGTTGCTTCTTGAAAATGCCTCAGCTTCCACCATCGATAGACTTCGAAGGATCTGAGTGAATTTTTCCATCATCTCATTCCTTTGTCACACAAGGGCTTCCTCGAGCAATGTCTTGAAAGGATATTCTTCTCTATCATCTATATTTTCTTCAACCATGGGAGGTCATTGGGGCTAGTGTTATCAAACTAATCGGTAAGTGCAGACACTAACAGATCTCCCTAGATCCACCTGGATCTAGAACAAAATAGGACAGGGCATGACTCTTTCCCTAAGTTATGACCATTGAATTAGCTAGTAGGGAGGGACAAGTAACATAACTTTGTATCGCTTCCTAGGGTCTTTGTTTCTCCCGTTTCTCTCCGACACTCTCATGAGGTCAAGACCAAGATAATACAAACCAACCAAAGTGAAGATAACAAAATATATTCAATCGTCGACTTATGTGTATGATCAAGGAATTACACAATAAAGTAAGAATGACTTTATGGGAAAAGGACATGCCACTGTATCATATTAATCGAAAGTAGAAGATACAACCTAATCACCTTGATGTCGTAAGCTCCCTTTCAGTGTCTCTTGGTTCCAACACACACACTTGCTCGATCCTTGTATGAAGAAGATCCAATTCCTCTTGATAGACTTGCTAGAGTCTCCAAGTTCCTGTTCAAGCTAGTTCCTTCACACAATTCTTTCACCAATTCTCCAATGAATCTTGCTTAACATTTTCCATGAGAATTCCATCAATATATAGGAGAGGATGAGATGGTTACTTGGATAAGAATGATCCCACAATATCAGGGAAACCAGTAAAGAGATAACCATTCGAATGCCAAACCATTCTCTAGAAGATTCCCTTCTAGAACCATCGAGACTTCATCTTTTTCCAAGCTTTATAACAAGTTCGCACCCTAGCTATGTAGCAAAGTGTGAGAAGTTCTCACCCTAGCTGAAGGCAGCCCGCGAGAATGGGTCATTCTCGCACCTTAGGATATAAGCAACCTGCGAACTCTCTTCAAAAATATGTTTTCTGGGAAGAGATGAATGTCACTTTTCTTAGGAGAAAGTTCTTATTAGGAGCCTAAGTACACCATCATCAATACACCATCAATATGACCACAAGATGACCAAAATCATGGGTAACAGAATGCCCCCCAAAGTATGAGGCTGGAATCAGTGACAACCGAAATACTTTGTAAACTGTGTGTGTGTGTCAGCAACTAGGAGCGCACCTAATCAGAAACCTGCGAACAACTAAGCATCTGCAAAATATCATATTAATTCTGAGGTAGGCATTCCCATACTCGGATCATAGATGGATGATATTATAAGCATAGGTCATGGCCACCAATCATACAGTGTGGATCCACGCCATCAAAATATAGCATAGCCACTAGGAATACACTGTGGATCTATGCAAGAAAATTCAAACTGAGACGACATAGCCATGAGACATACAAAGTGGATCTATGTGTCACAAATTATACATATCCCATCGCAACCTAGACAAAGAGATGATATCCAGGGTCTTCAATCCTGTCGTCCAAAAGTATGAATCTAATCATGTGATTACATGTGTTGAAGTCAAACATGGTAGAAACCACTTGATTACCAGTCATTGATGAAACTGTTAACAAGTGCGAGGGAAATCACCATTAATGTCAATGACTCCAAAGGTACACTAGTACAATCCACCGAATGTGAATGAATGAGTTGAGGTCAAACATTCGACGAAATCTTTCGATCAGAGGTCAATGATGTAAACCCACTATCGAAAGCGAGGAAACCTGCCATTGAGGCATGCAAGTTACAAGGTACCAAAGAATTTCTAAGTCTTGTTTCCGGATAATGAGCTGAAGTCGAATGAACAAAACTCGTCACAGGAGGGCCTTGATGTATCCCCCATCAATGACACGAAATGAGTAACATATTTTGAAGGTGAAGCAGAGTATGATGTAAGTTGGACTGGACACAGGGAAGGCCGACATGGAGAGAATGGACAACTGCATATGGCCAACTCAATAGAGGTTTCAGATGAACTTCTCTTAAACATATGAATGAAACGACCAATGATTTGGCAGCATTGACTCAAAGATGACGCAGGGTATGACCTTGTAGCAAATCGAATGAGAGACAAATGGATTTCCCAAACCGGCTTCAAATAATGAATAGGGGGGTGTCATGTTCAAGAGCGACACTTACTGCCAATTAATATGAATATGAGAACACATCCCTTTCCAAAATTTTCTCCCACCATTTCTGGCGAGTACCTCTTTATTTTTACGCAAGCTTGAGGAGGATAACATATGCTTGTTGATATAATATTATCCTTTGGATAATTCCTTCGGAGTATGTTTAACGAACCCTAGTAAGGAGTGGTTTGGTCCCATGACGGGTCTGTCGATGTTTGTTTAACGAGTCCAAAGATAGAAAACTCGAAGGATTTTCATGATTATAGAGTCTGGAAAAACACTTAAAAGAGAACTCTCTCAGTTCCTTTTTCGTAAAATAGTATAGTGAGACCAAAAAAGAGATAAATTATCGCCCAACAGACGCTTTCTTCAAATACTTTATTGAGCGTGAAAATAGCAAGGTCGCTCGGCTATCTTTTCATGTTTAGAGAGTCTGAAAAGAGATTAAAG
Source organism: Picea engelmannii (assembly GCA_009831015.1). Lineage (NCBI taxonomy): Eukaryota > Viridiplantae > Streptophyta > Pinopsida > Pinales > Pinaceae > Picea > Picea engelmannii. Next base: position 208,496 of record ML780713.1, on the reverse strand, counting down.
AGGACTCCAAGGGGGTTTCTTTTTCATATAACCTTGTTGAGCCTGAAAAAGTGATAAAAGTGTGCTCGATCATGTTCTCATGTATTTTCGAGCGTGATAACGGACAAAGACCAAGCTCGAGGTTTTGTACAAAAACCATAAAAAACAATCAAAACATGAAGAAGAAAAAATATCCGCATCCTTGTGCATGAACATCGAAGTCATTACGCCTGCAAACGTTGTACTCAAAAGGGCATTAGGCATTAGGTTTTGATAAATAAACAATTATAAAATCCAATAAAATGGTAAAAGTACATATAAAGGAGTAAAAACTCTTTTTACCATATCATTTTATCTTTACCAATATTTGAGCCGAAAAACCCCTCTTTTACCCTCGAAATTCGGCATTCGATTGTGAGAATTACGAGAATCCATTCAACAAACCGTCAGTGACAGTGAGGTAAGCTCCTTGTCCTCTACCTTTTCATGGTTTAATTTTTCATTTTCATTGGCAAAAAACACAGTTTTGAGTTGGTTTTGGGGGCTAAAGTCGTGCTCAACCATTCTCGCAGGTGAGCCACACGGGACCTGCGAGAATGATTCATTCTCGCAGGTGACCCCAAAGGCACCTACGAGAACCTCGCACTGTGCCTAAAGGGCACCTACGAGAACCGCAAAGTGGAGAAAGTTTTTAAAGTTTTACTCAATGAAAAGATACCAAGTGTTGAATAGAGTTATTAACTTTCGTCTTGTGCTTCTTATGCAGGTATTTGGCCATCACCATGGTTCTAGAATGGTGTGAAAGGGAGCACGAAGAAGATAATTCCATTGCCGGAATACATCCAGCCACCATTGTCTCTTTATGAGACTGTGGCCTTCTAAAGTTCTTTCGTATCCCGGGCATGAGGGCCCAAGTCAGGTTATTGGAGTACCTTGTGCATATGTGGGATCTCGATCAACAAGTATTCCATATAGGGGTCCACACATTGTCCTTGGATATTGAGGACATTTACTTCTTGACAGGACTGTCATGGTGTGGATACCACGTGAGCTTGACTGGTAGCAGAGGTGGCGGCCTGCCTATGAGTGAGTATTGTCACTTGCACTGTGTTCCAGAGGCAGAGAGGAGAAAAGGGAAATTATCTATTTGGGGAGTGCGGGATTTGACCCTCCGCACTATTGTTTTCACCATTGCTCATATGGCTGGGAGCTATGCTCCTCACATGGCTCTCCAGAGTTACTTTTAGTATGCCATAGAATATACTGAGCCTCAGGTTTTTAACTGGGCAGATGCAGTGCTTCGTAGCATGAAGAGGCAGTTGACCAAATGTAGGCGAGGTAACCTGAAGAAATTTGGGTACGGCTCTTTGTTGGTGTCCTTCTTCCTTGAGAGGGTTCCCTTGCTGAGGGTACAAGTTGAGTGGGATTTACCAGCCCCAACAGATCCAAGAATGTTGAGATGGTGTCATCTCATGGCTCGGCATGTAGCTGGACCAATTATCAAATATGATGATACCTTCTTCGACTGGTTGTGACCACAGATGTTGATGGTCGATGATTATTCTTATGCTGGGTTGGATTTCCGAGGAGATCCAGACTTGGTCCTTCCCGAGGGTGCTCAGTGGGGGGAACTTGGTAAGAAGTACACATTGTTTTCTTTTTAAATGTTTTTGTGAATTTTATCATATGCACATGTTTTTTATATGTTCGTCTAAGGTCTAAATACAAAATTTGTTTTTGATGACACAGATGTGGGACCTTACCGACCTCCTGGTACTTCTCCCATTCAGCGATGAGGAGAGGTGGCTCCAATGCCATGATGGGACGCCGAGGATTATGAAGTAGTGGAACAAAACCTAGAGGGTTTGACAACAAATATTCCAGACATGCCCCTTGGAGAGGTTCCACGACGTTATCAACGTCACATAGTAGGGGTGTCAGAGTCCATTGGCCGACTGCTTCATAGGGTTTCCTAGGCAGTCATGTGTTACCGTGAACGTCATCCATGACATCACTTTGTAGAAGCTATGAGCTTCATATTTTGAAATTTTGGTCCTTGGACAAAACGTTTTTGTAAAAACTCTTTTGATCGTTATATATACATATGGCTTCTTCCGGTTTATCTTGTGTTGTGTGAAAATTGATCTGATTGATTTATAAATGATCCAAATGTCTATCTAATACATAGTTATCCAATGCATCAGTTAATGTATTTAGACATCTAGGAATATGTTGATATTCAATATAATCAAAATAACGTTCCAAGAGGCGAATTCACAAATACACCCGTAGCAAAGTAGGACTTCGAATAGTAGAGACATTACTTAACTATAGTACTACAAGCTGTGAATCGAGTCGCACAACCAAATGACGGATTCCAAGCGAGATAACATCAATCAACAATTCGATAACGACGCTATACTCTACAATATTGTTGGTCGCACGACCGAGACACACACCTCGTAAGGAGACAAGTTCGTTTGTAGGGGTGTAAATTGCCCATGCAGTGGAAGCAAGGTTCTGAGTACTACATCTAGCACCATCAGCAAAGCCAATGTAGGGTAGTGAAGACTCTGAAATATGGAAATCAAACACAACGTCACATAAGGGCAGAGACCAGATAACGACAAAAGCAAGCTATAGTAACACACAAGAAGTATGATACAATAAAAATACAGGGACGTGTGCACAAGTGATCTTATGCATAGTACTTCTTCAAGTACAACCCATTCCTAGGTTCACTCAAAGGGGTACCATCATAATCTACTAACTCCTAAGCCCCTTTCTCCAAAACGCGTCGAATGATATAAGGACCTCGCCACATGGCTTCGAATTTTCCAGCTCCTAGCATATCTCGATCTTGTTCATAGAGGAGAACGAGATCTCCTTCGGAGAAAACATGAGGCTTGACATGTTTGTCGTATTCGGCCTTAACACGTTTTTTCTGAGCTTCTATGACTAGGGTAGCATTGCGTCGAGTTTCGTCTAATCGCATAAGATACAATAGGCGTTCTTCCTCAGCAGAAGTGTTTGGTAGGAGTTCAACAACTAGTTTTAAAGAGGGTATCTTGCATTCAATCGGTAGAATGGATTCCAAACCATAGACTAACCGGAAAGGTGTAAACCCAGTAGCAGACTTGACAGATGTCCGATAAGCCCACAATGCCAAAAAAAACATTGTGTGCCAACTTGTTTTGTGAATCCCTATCATTCGTCGGAGCATAGTTATGAGAACTTTATTAATTGCTTCAACTTGGCCATTGGCTTATGGGTAATAGGACGTTGAGTTTTCATGGCGAAGACCCAACTTTTCAGTAAGTTCGGACATCATGAATTTTCTAAAGTAGGCTACCATGATTAGTGACGATAGCCTGGGGAACACCAAAACGAGCTATGATGTAATTAAAAATTAATAATGTTGCGGTCTTTACAGTGTTGTGAAATGTCGGCATAACCTCAGCCCATTTAGTAAAGTAATCTACGGATACAATAATGTATCCATGCCCCTCAGCCGAGTGGGGGTGACATGTCATGAAATCGATGCCCCATTTCTCAAAGGGACCAATGAAGATCACAGGGTGAAGAGGAGCAGGATGTGACCGTATCTTATGATTATAGGTCTGACAAGCATGGCATTTTTTAAAGATGATTATGCAGTTGTTAAATAAAGAAGGCCAAACATACCCTGCTCGTAAGATCTTTTGGGTAGTAGCATACCCAGATAGATGACCACCACAGGCTCTAGAATGGTAGTCATTCAGAGCTTTCTCGGCTTCGTCGAACGTTAGGCAGCATCAAAAAATGGAGTCAATCCCCCGACGATAAAGAGTATCCCCGAGGATAATATATTGACGGGGTTGGTAGTGTATTCGATGTCGGTCAGTACTAGACAAAGTTGGCCGAAAAGTATGGGTTTGGAGATATATGATGATATCACCATACCAAAGATCATCAGTCCTGATGAGGAAAATGGATTCATCGGGTAATGAATCAGTTGCTACATTTTCCGTTTCAGAACAGGGAAAGTCGTATATCAACTCAGCAAACACTAAGGACTTCTTGGACTTTGCAGTATCACAATCCATCTGGAGTATTTGCCCCCTAGAAATTGATGTGTGAGAATGTGTTGCATAGGGTTGTAGTTAGAAATCACGGTAGTCTTGTTAAGAACCAAAAATCAATATAGCATAGAAACACCTCAGGAAAAGTACTCAACGCCTTGAAAAAGAGATAATTTCCGATTATAAGCCTCTTCGAGGGGAAAACCTCCTTTTACCCCACTTAAATGTTCAAGTACCAGATGATTCAAAATGAAAATGTCTCCTTGGTATATATAGGAGACTAGGAGGTGTAATTACAACGAATGGCCTAAAGCCGACATAAATAAAATAACATTACTAATCTAATATGCCCCAATTAAGGGGTAATGAGCCAATATTAGGGCTTAACATGCCCCTCCCCTTGAGACAAGTGTTGTCCGCAATTCTTGAGTAACTCTGGATGCTTCTGTATAAAAGACTCATCTTCCCAAGTGGAATCTTCAGCTGGTAGTTTCCTCCATTTAATGAGATACTCTGAAATGGATCTATTCCTTAGTTGGTGAATTCTTGTGTTAGTGATGGCTTCAATCTCCAATATGATTTTTCCTTCCTTGTCAAGTTCTGGCAATATAGTTTGAACTGGGATCTTGTCGCCTATAACCTTCTTTAAGCATGAAACATGGAAAACTGGGTGTACTCGTGAAGATGCAGGCAGCTCCAATTTGTATGCC
>ML780713.1:168958-199823 GCA_009831015.1 Picea engelmannii | reverse complement strand
TAGGATTTTCTGGAGGCTTATTTGGTGTAGAAGGTCCCTTTTTTGGTGGCATGTTGGCCAAGTATCACTTTTGAATCTTGATTTTGAGGCGGTTCTGCTAGACAATATTTATTCTGTTCTATCTCCCAAGTTTCATCCCTTCTAGGTATGAAACTTTCTTTTAGGTAGTTCTCTGATATTTCTTCTCTACAATTCCACAGGTTTGATCAAAATTGGATGTTCCGAGTGGAATTTACGGTAACTTCCTCACAACTTGCTGATTTTTGGCCTTTCCAGGATATCTCACTTGTATAGCATGCCGCACACAAAATAATTGATATAAAATTCTGAAACTCGTACCCACAATACTACAGACTATTCAAAATCAAATGAAACAAGTCCCACTCAATTTGGATACTTTAGCAAGAATTTATGATTGTTTTACTTGGAACACCTTCTTGAGACTAGTCAATAGGACTAGTCAGATACCCTATCTTACACAAGGTGTATCTAAAACTTTAAGATGACCCAGAAACTGAACGCTTTACCACAGATACCTTACTAATTTATATAAATGGCCTCCAGAGTTTACAGTTGGAAACGTTAGTGAAATTTTTTTATAATGAAAACTCCATAATGACTCATTTCAGGATGATTCCAGAACCCTATATTGTACAGGCTGTATCTCCGAAAGTATAAGGCCTCAAGAGATGAATTTTTAACCCAACGTACCTTGCTCCATCTGATAAATATCCTCCAATATGTTCCTTCTGAAACATTGTAGAAAAGAAGTTATAGAAAAAATTCCACGGTGTCTCAGATGTAGCAGCGAAACCCCAAGACCTTGAGCTCTGATACCATATGTTAAGAACCAAACATCAATATAGCATAGAAAAACCTCAGGAAAAGTACTCAACGCCTTGAAAAGGAGATAATTTCAGATAATAAGCCTCTTCTAAGGGGCAACCTCCTTTTACCCCACTTAAATGTTCAAGTACCAGATGATTCAAAATGAAAATGTCTCCTTGGTATATATAGGAGACTAGGAGGTGTAATTACAACTAATGGCCTAAAGCCGACATAAATAAAATAAAATTACTAATATAATATGCCCCAATTAATGTGTAATGAGCCAATATTAGGGCTTAACAAGTCTTGCGCAAGAGGATATAGTGCTGGAAGTGTTGGATGGCTTGGACAGCTGCCAAGGCCAGTTTTTCGACATGTAAATACTTGATTTTGGTAGGCGTCAGACTTCCACTCAAGTAGTAGATAATATGTTCATCGTTAGCATCAACCTCTTGGACTAGAACCATATCAATGGTGTAATCCAAGGTGGCAAGGTAGAGGAAATAATCGTGACTATAATCGAGGGGGAAGAGAAGCAGAGCACGTGTTAGGGACAATTTCAAAGATTCGAAAGCGTTGTTTGCGATGGTATCCCAGACGAACTTAGACCCCTTTTTTAGGAGCCGTGTAAATCCATGAGTTATCTCGGCGTAATTTGGGATAAAATGACGAAGAAAGTTTTCTTTCCTCTGCAAACTTTGTAACTGGTGAAGTGTAGAAGGAGGGGGGATATTAAGGATCGCCTCAACCTTTAAAGGATCTACCCTGATCCCTTGATGTGAAACAATAAAGCCTAAAGTTCGGATGGATTCCACACAGAAAACACACTTATGTTGATCCTCGGGAACAATGTTGATTTGATTATACCCAGAGAAAAAATCCATTAGAGAGAAGATTTCACTTCTGGTGCAATCGTCAACAATTTGATCAATGAAGGGGGTAGGAAAGTTGTCTTTGGGACAAGCTTTGTTGATATCCCTACAATCAACGCATACACGAATTGTGCCTTGTTTCTTGTCGATCAGGACAAGATTGGAAACCCAATCAGTGCGGGCCACCAGGTAAATAAAGCCATCTTTGAGAAGTTTCTCGACTTCGAGTTTGATAGTAGTCGCTTTACGTGGGTGAACTGGACGAAGGTGTTGCCAGACGGGTTTATCATCAGGGTATGTCTTGATCTGATGGATCACAATGTCAGGGTCGATACCCAGCATTTCTTCATAACTCCAAGTGAAGATGTCATGAAACTCTTTGAAAAGGGACATATAGGTGATGATTTCGTCAGGGGAACACGAAGCTCCGATATGGACATTTTCGACAATTCTAGGTTTGATGGATATGTCAAGGGGAATAGTGGGTGAGATATTTCTTAAGTTACCTTTGGAAAACACATCATGTGTGGACTCAGGAATGGTTGAGATGACGACAACGGTCGACGGGATCGAGATCCATTGTTAGTTCTCAATGGTATGTTGCTCCAGGAAGAGGATGGAACGATGATGTCCATCATCCCAAGGGGTGTCCTCCATGACATACATGATCATCTCGTCTGTGGAAAAAATGACATGGAAAGGATCTGGAGACAACTCACCAATAGAGGGGGAAGAAGGTGTTTTTGATTGAATGGCCTGATAGACGGATTCAACCAGACTTAACGGCATTTCGTCACTATAACGAAGATGATCTCTAGGGTCAGGTACTATCCAGGGGTCGTGAGACACAGGAATTCTGTGAATCAAGGTGGAGATCATGTTGATTGAAGCAACAGACGAGCGTGGAACATCGGACGGTGGAATGGGGAAGGTACCCATTAACGAAGAGTCTTTAAGAAGGCCTACACTGACGTTCTCATAAACCAGTGGGGTTTTAGCGATGAATGGTACATTTCCAGTACGGGTGTCGAGGTTAAAGAAAGATAATTGGTCAACGGTGACTACCTTCCCTTGATGTGGGAAACGTACCACACGAAAAAGGGTCGACACAACTGCACGCATGGAATCGATCTAGCTGCGTCCAAGAAGAAGATTGTAATCAAGAGGAGCGTCAAAGACTTCCACTTCGACTTGGACCGTTTTGCCTTCTAACATGATTGGCAATGAAGGAAGGACACCGTAGGGCTTAAAACTAGAGCCATTAAAGGCTTTGAGAGTGTTCTGGGATTCATTCAAAGAGGGAGAGCCAACAGCTTTCCAGCAAGTAAGAGACATGACACACGTCGAGGCACCCTCGTCGATAATGGTTCGATAAATGTTTTTGTTATAGACAATCACTTGGATCTAGAACGCGAGTTGAGGGGGTAACCTTGGAATGTGATCTTCCAAGTCAAAAATTATTAAATTCATATCCGTCGGGTCAATTCCACCGATAGATTTCAACAGTGCCTTCCGTTGTGTGGGACAACTTTGAAGGACTTCGAGGGCTAACATCGCATAAGGTGCTTGGGCTAGATCTTCAACAATGTTGTAGTTCTAGGCAGCATGAGCATGAGGATTGAAAGCCAATTTCTGAATGACACCCTTTGGGGGGGGTCGAAGAACTGTGTCAAGGTTCGGTCGTTCGAGATGAAGAGGATCATTGGTAGGTGGAGTCATGGGAGAGGGTTGTACCAATGAAGGACGTAGGTCATCAACCTTCTCTTTAGAGGGAGAATAATCTTTGGCTCGAGTGGTGAGTGCAATGTCATTCTGCTTTGAATCACCGGTACACATCAATACATAGGATGTAGTAGAAGGTGAGGGTTGGTCATGAATGACCAATTGAGCCTGTTGTTGAGATGGGAAGGGTTGGGACAAAACGGGCGGAGCAGGTGGTTTTGGGGCTCCTTGAAGGAACTTAGTGACCTCAACACATCGTGGACAATCCTTCATGTAGTGATCATCACCATAGATAAGACAAGGGTATCGAGGTTTGCACTTATCTCGATCGTCAATAGGTGGAGTTTTGGTTCACTCTACTTGAGAAGTATTTTTGTCTTCCTTATTCTTACCCCTACCCTTTTTGGATTTGTTTTTACCAGCTGGGGTAGATTGAACTGCATTTACCTCAGAAGTCTTGTCGGTGGGAGGGGTAGGAGACAGAGCATTTGGAACATTAGAAGAAGCAGGTTTCGGGTTGGTGCTTGAGGCGGAATGTGGTTGGGCATGGAAAGTGCCAATCACACCGTCGGCTGCATGAGAAGCAACTGGAGTAGTTGAAGTGGCGAAAGTGGAAGGACAAGGTGCGTCAGGTAGTAAGTCATAAAGGCTACCCGTTTGTGAGTAAACGAGGTCAAGGTATTGAGCACGACTTATGGCCTGCTCTTCCGTGACTACTCCACCCATGGCAATGTCACGACCAATGTCGTTCACAAATGATTTTGTGAACCACTCTGCCAGCAACTAATCGGGGAGTTCGAGTTTAATGAGACATCCTCTCCATCACCACTCATGAATGTGATCGAAGATATGAGTGGCTTTATTTTGTCTGAAAGAACTCAAAATCTCGGTCCCCATTTCAAAATAGATCAGTAACTGGTAGTGAGTGAGGAAATCCATATCTATGGTGTTGAAGTCAGCGAAAAACCCTCATGGTAATTCTATATACCACTTCGCAGCAGAAGTTGTGAGGGTCTGTTGAAAAATATGTAAATGAATAGAGTCATCCATCAACGAGTTGGATGAACTCCAGAGGTGAAAAGTCATGACGTGATTGTTCAGGTCCTCTCCCACTTTGTCCTCGAATTTAGTGATGTTCGATGGTAGCTTGGATGGTATAGCAGGCCATTGGGGATAGTGACGAATTGGATCATTTAAAATCCTCGATAAGTCTGGGAGATCCAAAGTGGCCAAGAAGGGTAACTGTCGATTCACGTGTGGGTACTGGTGGGTTTGGGGAGGAAGCCCCATAGACAGACCAGTAGGACCATAAGTAGTTTGCATATAATGTGAAGACCCAGGCAGATTCGGTGGTGGTTGTAGAGGATAGTAGCTCATGGGATTGTATCCTGGAACAGGGACGTGAGTTTGAGCATTCAAACCCCAAATGGGATTAGACGTACCTGGATATGGCTGGCCTATATTAGGGGGTATAACAGATGCAGCTAGAAGCTGTTTCCCCCCAGTTGATTGAGGAGTATGTTGTATCAGATGATTCCAATACTGGGCCAAGGATGGAGGTATGTTTTGTCCATAAGGTGGGGTTTGTCCTCCTATCAGAGGTGGTGTTCCAATTGGGGATTGTGTTCCAATTGGGATTTTCATTCCAATAGTAATTTTCCCACTAAGGGGGGGTTGAGTCAAACCCCCTTGGTGAAATTTTCCACCAACGGGAATCTGATAATTTGGTGTGAATGACGAAATAGTGCCACTAGGATTAATACTACCAGTAGAGGATGAGAAAAGTCCTCCGAAAGGGGGTTGAGGAAGTGTCAGAATGAAACTAGGAAGAGAGTGCCCAGAAGAAGAGGGACCACCAGGAGAGATGGATGGGGTTTGCGTAGGAGTGGGAATGGAAGCATTCAACGCATAGTATCTGGGTGGTAGTGTCGGGGTGATGCTGGGCATACGTGGTGTGCCGATGGGGGCTTGACTAACCGCGGTAATCCTGGTGTGAATACTCATAGTATCTGTGTGATGAACCATTTCTATAGGGATGGTCAAGATGTGGTCAGATCGCGGGGCGTCCGTACCAGGAAAATAATAGGCAGTAGTAAACAGTATTGTCTCGGGGTTAGAGTTTTTGGAAATCACAGGCAAAATGATGATTTCAATGCCTAATCCTGCACCAAAAAGGTCTCGTCTAAAAATGCCCGTAGACCAAAAAGGATCTTGGCCTTTGATTCCTAGAAAGGGTCCAATTAGTGATCCAGAAGACACAACAACTAAGTCTCCAGAAGAATTCAGTCGCATAAACTATTGCTTACAATCGGGGTGAAGTCGAAAGTCCTCTTGAGTATTGGTAATGCAAAAATGTTCTAGAGAGTCAGTTTGTTCCACTTGTGGCGTGGTAACATCTTGGACTTCACTCTGCTGAGGAGAACCCTCAGGTGAGCTTGTAGGAAGGGGTTGAGAACCTTCCAGATGCTCTGGAGATAAACCCTGCATTCTACGTGAACGACGTGGAGGATCTATTATGAATGAGTTACAAACTCACGAAGAAAATCATATGGTTGACTTGGGTAGACAAACATCACGCACTAGTAAATAAAATCTAGGAAACAATACCAAGCAAACAAGACCTTCTAATTCTGAAGTCACTAGTTGGTGATGTAATCCAACGTCACAACAACGATATGAGAAGGGGATGGGCTAGCGGGGAAAAGTTACGCTGACGACCTGCTTAAAAAACTTACACCCTGATGCAAGATTCCACACATAATCATGGGTATACCCTCCAAGGAGCCCGAGTGAGTTTGGCCAATGTCGATTCCAGGTACCGTGAAGACTTTCCCCTTCACATTCACCTTGTGTAAGACCCTAGAAAGATAGGCTACTAAGGCTACCACCGACAACAATAAAGACTGGGGGGACAATCGACAGTCTGATCCACACGCAAGGGCAGGGTATATAGCCCGAAATCAACTCAATAGGCTTCCACTCATCATTGTGGGTATACGTCCAAGTGACCCCCGTAATATGTGCAATCTCTACACTGATAGCAACAAAGCGGGGTGAGTAACCCTGTCAATATCAATGTGACCTCGTGTTTGACCCTTGTGTGAGAAGGGCTTCCCAGGACAAGATGTTGTAAATGGAATTTAACACTCCTTAACACAAGATGCTATTGTGTGTTTTGTGCTTTGGAGAGTGTATCTCTCTACCTATTCCAAAGCGCTAGCCTAGCTAAATGTTGGTTTAATAGAGCCCTAGAAAAGAGTTACTAGTTAAATTTTACAATTGCGTAGTGTTATTAAGGGCTGTTGTTACTCAAAGGAAGCGAAGATGAAACTGATGTTGTATGAGACTCTGACCCAACAATACATAGATGGGAATGAAATGTATTAATTTTCATTCAATTAATCATATGTACAGGAGGGAAAGAGAATTTTTCTGGATCAATCTTGAACTATGATACACAATTTCCTTTAAAAAGCAATTGCAATGAATCACGCAACAATAACAATTCTCTATTCTTTCTTTTTCAATAATTTCAACAATTGATTTTCAATACTTTCGAAGACGAAAATGCTTTTGAAAGAAAAAATGTTTTTACTTTTCAAAAAGGACCTACACCATGATGGTGAAAGTGAAGAAAACCAAAAACAAATGAACAAGCAATAAACAAAAACCCAAACCAATCTTTCAATGGAAACAAAAATAACAAGCAGACCAAACTAGTCTTTTCAATTGCATGAGAAAAGTGATCTTCAAAATAATGAGCAAATGATAAAGACAAAGAATCTCAACTTTCAACCTATCACCGATTCTGAACCAAACAAGCACTCAGATTCCAAAATTAGAGAGTATATCTTTGCCAAGAAAAGTCAAGAAATGAAAGTCAAGAAAAGATGGACGGGAAGAGCCTTTGATTTCCTAAGACTGATCATGCACAAAATCCGAAGACAAGAAAACATCAACCAATGGTCCAAGAAGCTCTTTTCAGGCACCTATATTGATCTGGTTAGCTGAACATGCAAAACTCTTAAATCCAAAATTTTGAAAAGAGGGTTCGTAGGCTAACAGTATTACACAGTGCGAGAATGAGTCATTCTCGCAGGCTAGCTTTGAGCAGAGTGCGAGAACCTCGCACTGGACCTAAAAGCAGAGTGTGAACTCTAAGTATTCTCGCAGGCCACTATGGGCTGCAGTGCGAGAATGTCTGAAACTAAGCAAATTTTTGGAAAAAGACAAAAAATTTGAAGGGGCTTCTAGACCCAGAGGGTCTATCAGGGTATCCTGAAGACTCATAGGTTGATATGAACGGAGAAAGGTAAGGCAAGAGCAAATGGCCAAGGAAAAACACCAAAAACCACAAAGAAAATGGGTTGTTCCCTAGTGGAGTCGCCAATTTTGTTATCGGACTAATCAGTAAGTGCGGACACTAACAAATCTCCCTAGATCCACCTGGATCTAGAACAAAACAGGACAGGACATGACTCTTTCCCTAATTTATGACCATTGAATTAGCTAGTATGGAGGAACAAGTAACATACCTTTGTATCGCTTCCTATGGTCTCTGTTGCTCCCATTTTTCTCCGGTGCTCTCGTGAGGTCAAGACCAAGACAACACAAACCAACCAAAGTGAAGATAGAAAAATATATTCAATTGTCAACTTATGTGTATGATCAAGGAATTACACAATAAAGTAAGAATGACTTTATGGGAAAAGGACATGCCACTGTATCATATTAATCGAAAGTAGAAGATACAACATGATCGCCTTGATGTCGCAAGCTCCCTTTCGGTGGTTCTTGGTTCCAACACACACACTTGCTCGATCCTTGTATGAAGAAGATCCAATTCCTCTTGATAGACTTGCTAGAGTCTCCAAGCTCCTGTTCAAGCTAGTTCCTTCACACAATTCTTTCACCAATTCTCCAATGAATCTTGCTTAACCTTTTCCATGAGAATTCCATCAATATATAGGAGAGGATGAGATGGTTACTTGGATAAGAATGATCCCACAATATCAAGGAAACCAGTAAAGAGATAACCATTCGAATTCCAACCCATTCTCTAGAATATTCCCTTCTAGAACCATCGAGACTTCATATTTTTCCAAGCTTTATAACAAGTTCACACCCTAGCTATGTAGCACAGTGCAAGAAGTTTTCACCCTAGCTGAAGGCAGCCTGCGAGAATGGGTCATTCTCGCACCCTAGGATATAAGCAACCTACGAACTCTCTTCAAAAATATGTTTTCTGGGAAGAGATGAATGTCACTTTTCTCAGGAGAAAGTTCTTATTAGGAGCCTAAGTACACCATCATCAATACACCATCAAGATGACCACAAGATGACCAAAATCCTGGGTAACAGCTAGCAAGAGTGGTTGTCCTCAAATGAAACTTTCTCGAGACCCAAATCTCTATACCCTGACCTCGTCGGGGACCTGTTCTAATAAATGAGAAGGAGAAGACTCCTCTCATACCATTGATCTAGATTATTTTGAGAATGACATGAAGGAATAAATACAACCAAGATATAACAATGAAATACACAAAAATATAGAAGAGAAGAAAACACATAAATACAATGAACTAAATAAGATAGAAAAACATTGTAGAACACAAACTGGAAAAATGGGGTAGCTTATCTCTAAAAATAAATATATGTTGGCTATGATTCATTCAAAATAAGCTTTACATCACACTCCATTGCATGCTTAAATGGCCTCCTTCACTCCAATTATATATGAGAGAGTGAGAGGAGAACAATTCCCATGATTCATGTGGGATAAATTGGACTAAGTTTAAAAAATTCCATAGGCATGTAAAATACTAGGACTTCTCAGGTGGTCACACATCCCAATACTACTCTAGCATGAGTGCACTTAACTATAGAGTTCTAATGGGATCAAGTGCATTAACGCTATGCTGTAGGCATGTACATCAAACAACTAGGAAATCACTACATGATGTTTGTAATTAAAAAATGAATATGACATTACATTCCATTCACCATCAAAAGGGTGAATATCATGGTTTATCAAAACCATAGGCTCAAGATGGTGATTCAGTGAAAAAGGTGGATGGCCACCAAGATCCATCTGGATCAGTTTGCTTCATCCAAAGAACCTGAGTACAACATGTTGTTGCTACAATGTATTATTATTTTGATGTAGACAAAGATATTGATGATTGTTTCTTGCTTATCCATGATACCAGACACTCTACCAAGTAAAAGGATGCTCCACTTGTACTTATTATATCATCAATGCAACTTTCCCAATATGCATCTGTGTAGATTCCAAGTGATAGATCCTTCCCTTTTGGATACCATAATCCAAACTATTCTATACCTTTGAGGTATCATAATATCCTCTTTACTTCCATAACATGCGATTCTTTTGGTGTTGCTTGAAACCTTGCAACTTGTCCAACTTTCTGCATCACATCCATGCTAGAAGTTGTCACATAGATTAAACTGCTAATCATTGATCTGTATTTTATCTGATCGAAATCCTTAGAATCATCATATTTACTTGACTTACAACTCGCCTGCATAGGAGTACTGACTGGTTTTCAATTTGTGATTCCAAACTTCTTCAACATTTCTCTAATATACTTAGTTTGAGAGATAAAGATACCTTTGTGTCTCTGACATATCTGGAGACCCAAAAAGAAATACAACTCTCCAAGCAAAGAAATCATGAATTCATTTTGCATGTATTCAGAAACTTTTTGACTCATCCTGTCATCATCACTTCCGAAGATAACATCATCAACATAAAATTCAATTAACATGATACTATATTGATTTACCTTTATGTAGATATTGTTGTTTGTGTTTCCTTTTATGAACCCTTGCTTCTGTGAGTATCTATTCAGTCTTGAATACCATGTTCTAGGGGCTTCATTGAGACCATATAGTGCCTTATTTAACCTGCAAACATAATTTTCCATCTCTGGCAGTTGAAATCCTTCTGGTTTCTCAATGTATAATTTTTCCTCTAGATCTCCATTTAGGAATTCTTATTTTAAGTCCATTTGATATACTTTAATATTTTTGTAACATGCATAAGCTAGGATCAGTCTGTTTTCTTCCATTCTAGAAACTAGGGAAAATGTCTCTTCAAAATCTATATCTTCAACTTGATAGTATCCCTTGCATAGCAATCTTGCTTTGTTCCTGGTAACCTATCCATCCTCGTTCAATTTGTTCCTGAAGAACAACTTTGTACCAATTACATTCTTCTTCTTCGTCCTTGGAACTAGTTTCTAAGTGTCATTATTTTATATCTGATCTAACTCTTCATCCACAACTTTGATCTATAATTCATCCTTGTTGGCCTCTTCAAAACTGCTTGGCTCAATAGTAGATACTAGTGCTACATGTTGTTGTTCTAGTGAGCAGATTCTTCTTCTATTTTCAACTCTTGCATCTTTATTTCCAATAATTTGTTTTGATGGATGATTTTTATGCACTCACCTGCTGGGTGTATTTTTAAGTACTTGAATATCTTGTTTTTCTTTCTCTTCTTCTGGATGCTCTTCTTATTCATATAATTATTCATCTACTTCTTATTCTTTCAAATATTCTTCGTGATCCTATTTGATTGAACCTTTGATACTTTATTTTATATTTCATCCATCTGTGCCATCAATCATCACATTGATGCTTTCTAATATTATGTTGAGTCTCATATTGAAACATTGGTATTCTTTCCTTTTTATTTACTACCCAACCAATATGCCTTTATTGACTCAAGAATCAAATTTTCCAATTTTTCCATCTTCTCTTTTGATGTATTCTTCTAAAAACTATGAAGTGCTTCACATTTGTTGGTCTTCCTTTCCATTGTTCATATGGAGTATTATCACTATTATTTCTAAGCATCCCCCTTTCAACAACTCCATTATTTTTAGGTGTCCTGGCTACCAAGAATTGCCTCTTTATCCCATGCTCGCTGCAAAATTCTATGAATTCCTTTGATGTAAATTATTGTCCATTGTTTGATCTCAAACAGTTGATTTTAAACTATGTCTTAGTTTCAACCATATCTGTGTATGTCTTGAATATTTTGAATGCCTATGACTTCTTATTTAAAAAGAAAACTGTAGTCATTCTTGTGTAGTCATCAACTAGTAGCATGAAGTATTGTTCATGATCCAAGATATTTTCATCGATGACATTACATAAATTTCATTGAGAGAATGAATCAAATATTGTGTGCAACATTAATTAAAGAAGGAACAAATATGGAGAAAAGAAGATAAATGAGACACTGACACTATAGCTTGATAATGAAGTTCGTCCAACATGGACTATGTCTCTGGGACCTACTTCAAAGTGGAGAGGATTTATATTATTCCAAGCAATAAATTTGGCATAAATACATCATCGTACCTCAAAAACTAAAAATGATGTTCTAATATGTTACCCAGATGCAAAAATGGACATCACCGGTGGACCCATGGAGAGAAAATGTGTATAAACAACTGTCAAATCGTCTAAATATGACATTCCTCATCCATTTCCCCTCCTAGGATATTCACCTCGATTTGTGTGCCACCATCCTGCAATTATTACTCATGTACCTACATCATAAATCATTCTTCTTCTCTACTAAGAATGGACCTCCGAGTGGAGGAATAACCTCAAATTTTAATTCAAATCCCGGGTGAATTGTTCAAAATGGGTCATTGGCCCAATAATTGGTGGTGGTATAAGTTTAGAGTTGGTTTTGGGGAGGTCTCAAAGTCAATTCTGTAGGACTCCCCTTTTAGTTTGATTATACAACAAAATGGCATATAAAGAAAACCATTGCAACTATAGTGAAACCACCATATATTAATATCCCTACCATTTTCATATGTGTCGGTTAAAATATATGATGGATGAATAGATATCGTGGTTTAATATTGTCACTGGACTATGTGGATATCATCAATTATGGGGGCCTCTGGTTGATCTGGCGTGATGGCCTTTTAATATAATTTTTTTTTCATCTCCCACCCTTCATTGAGCCTTTTGGGGATGCCATGTGGCACCCTATAATAGGTTTCCCTCTATCCAGTCACTTGTTGACTAGTCCACCACATGTGCCTAGTCATGCACTGACATAGGAACCACTTGTTGTGATGTCGGGCTACCACGTGGTGGCTTCTGGGTGGTTCCACATGGTGTCACCTGGGGGTGCCACGTGGAACTTTCCAATTGGCCCATGTGGCCCCCAAAAATTCAAAATTCGCTTGCCACATGTTGCTTCTAGGAGTGCCATGTTAGCATACTAAGATCAACATGATGCCATGCTAACATTACCTGGGTACGGATGATGACATCATCATTGAATTTGACTAGGGTTGACTAGCAACTTTGATCGACCATAACTTATTCATTCAAACTTTGTTTGAGGTGTCGTTTTCACCGTTGGAAAGCTTGTGACACGATATTCAACTTGGAATTCTTTTTTATTAGATCCTCCTGGATCATTCCTTCCCACTAAGAATATTTTAGACCTCCAAAAATCATCATCGGTCACAAGGAAGGTGAGAGAATTTCTCCCTCACATTCTCTTTCTTGATCCACCATGCTTTACTTGGATGTGTGACCTCCATGCCCACTCAAATATCACCCCTACATGAAGTCCTCATCCTTCTATCTAGGATGATATCTTTTGTTAGCTCATCCAAGTATTTAAGAGAAAATGATTCCACTAACGGTACTGAAACACTCTCCTACTGATACATGATCATTCGAGGCTCATAAAGTTTCATGTTTACAACTAAGTATATTTTGATATTCAGTGGTATATCTTGAATGACATTGGTGCCAATTCTCTCCAATATGGTGAAGATTTCATGTTGCATACACTGTATTTGATCATCCCACAACTTGAGATGTTTTTTGTGGTAACCTCAAAGAAGCATAACCATTCTTCGACTTGCAACCTCAGTCTGATATCCGTTTTGTGGATGGAAATAATTCCTCCTCTTTAGCTTGGTCTCCATCATTCTCCACATAAACTTCCTAAGGAATTGAGTGTCTCGATCCAAAATAATGATTGTGGGAAGTCCAAAGTAAACCCATACAAGATGAAACAAAATATGAGCAACACACTCAAAAATGATCTTCTTGTTACATACAATAAAAACACATGTCTCGCTAAACCTATCCACTAATACATGAAACTAGTTGTTACACATTATTTTGGTCACTGTGGTGGTGTCTCTACAGTTATGTGTTCAGACTCTCAAAAGGACCTTTTGCCTGAGAAAAGTGACTATTGTCTTCTTCCATAAAACATATTTTTAAGATGAGTTCGTAGGCTGACTATGTTGTAGGGTGCGAGAATATTGATTCTCACAGGCAACCCTATACCTAGCTTGCAAGGTGTTCATAGTCTGCTCTATAGGTAGGGTGTGAACCTATTTTAAATATTAAAAGGAGGAGGAAGTTATGAAGGTTATAGAAGAGGATCTTCTAGAAAATGAGTTGGCATTCGCATGGTTCGAATCCTACTGACTTCTTAGATTTAGTGGGATCATCCTCATCCCTTTAACCATCTCTCCTTCTCCTATATAATGAAGGGTTTCTCAAGGAAGAGGTTAAGCAAGATTGAATGGAGAATTGTTGAAAGAATTGTGTGAGGAACCCTACTTGAATTGAAGCTTAAGGCCTCCATTTGTCCATCATTCCATATTGGATCTTCTTCATGCAAGTTTAGAGAAAGTGTGTGTGTTGGAACCAAGGACCCTGAAAGGAAGCTTGCGACATCAAGGAGATCTGGTTGTATATTCTACATTCATTTAATACAATACAGTGCCATGTCCCTTTCCCATAAAATCACTCTTATTTTATCGCATAACTCCTTGATCACATGCATAGGTTTTCATTTAATATACTTTTCTATCTTCACTTTGGTTGGTTTGTGTTGTCCTGGACCTGATATCACAAGAGCACCGAAGAGAAGTAGGAACAACAAAGACCTAAGGAAGCGATATATAGGTATGTCACTCATTCCTTTTTGGTAGTAGATTCGATGTTTACAACTTAGGGAAAGAGTCATGTCCTATCCTATTTTGTTCTAGATCCAGGTGGATCTAGGGAGATCAGTTAGTGTCCGCATATACCGATTTATCTAGTAACACTAGTCATGAACCATTTTTGACATAGGAAACCCCCTTACAAAATCTGAGATACTCTTCCAAAGATGAGAAGGAACAAGGAGTGGTGTGTATAGCCCAAAATTATATTAGTGGGATTAAAAATGTACAATACATGCCCATTTACAATCATGGTTATAATTACATTTATTCGAGAAAAATAACCTCAGCAAATACATCACAATCCTCTCTACCCAAATATTCCCAAATACAAGAGAAGTGTAAGCTTCTCCAATTACATGAATTTTAACATTGGTAGGAATACAAGGTTTACAAAAGTGGTAGAATGGTTTGTCCTGCAACTATTGGCCCTTAGTTATGTAAGGAAGCGAAGATTAAGGAAGGAAAGTGAAGTACAAATTGCGCGGAAGGAACATAAACCGAGGAGGGGTCGAAGTGGTTAAAGAAGCCGAAAATAAGGAGTGAAGTAAAGGAAAAGCTATCCGTTGGAAGAGAAGATCGAGGACGACAAAACGACAAAGAAGAAGGACAGTGGAAAACTCAGCAAGAGGGAAAAGACATCAACGAGTGCTTTGGATCACCTCATGGAAAAGAAGGAAAGACAGGATGGTGGAGCCCTTAAATCATAGGTCAAGTTGATATAGGGTTTTGGATCTAGGGTTTTGACACCTAGACTTTTCTATGTAATGTATAAATAAAGGTCTAGAAGACCTGGGAGGGTTCGTTCTAGGTTTGTTCATTGATACTATGGTTGTTGTTGTTTATTGTTCAGTATTGTTGTAGAGAACAATATTGAGACTATGTTGTAAGATCTGCAGCTGGGTGCGAAGATCGACCCTGCAGCTGCGTGTGCAGGGAGGGGAGAGAGGAAGAAAGAGAGAGAGAGAGAGAGATAAAACTAACTGTGGAGATAGAACTGTATGTTTCCATCTAATATATCAAGAAACACAGTTTTGTGGACATAGTGCTAGGGAGAGGGTGAACCGCATATATCTTGTTAGTATTTGTGATTGATGTTGTGTTATTTTCCATATGATATACTATTATTTCATTATTGTGTTAGATCAGAGATATAATTTCTGAAGTAAGCTCGAGAGACATAAATAATAACTATATTTTTGTGCATTGTTGTCCTGGATCCACTTTTCATTTCCTCTAGTTGTAGACACCTGTGTCCTGCAACCCCCTATTTCTACTTTGGGTGAGACTGCATCTGCTTTGCAGGTGTTTCCGATAGAGCCATTAGTTAGGTTTTTTTTGTGCACTGCTAGAGTTGAACCCTGGGTCTTTCCTTGTACCAACAAATGGTTATGTTGCTAGGATTAGGATCTTCTTGAGGGAATGTCAAGGTGGTTTCCATCGAAGACAAAAATTCATAAGTGGATAGAAGAAAAAGAGAAGGACTTCATTGAAGCCCAGAAAAAGAACCCTAGAATCAATACAAAAGACTGGTTGGGAAGGTACATATTCACCAAAATACACAAGAGTTTCTTTGGAGGAATTCATAAAGAGTTATATGAGTGGTTAGCTAGATTAGCAGATACCAAGTTTGAGGTCATATCTATACCACTTGTGGTTTGGACAACGACGTTGATCAAGAAGGTCAAGAGAGTTGACAATGTTGTGTCTAGAGAAGGGATCTCTAGTTTGATAGAACTATTTGATGGTACATTATTGAGTTTTTCATTGACATAATCGAATCGTATAGTCAAGCAGAGAGGTATTTCTTTAAGGGACCTAGAGGAAAGTTCGTATACTTTTTAAATATGAGGATTAAGTTGCTATTACATGAGAATAATATCCTAAAGATATAATAAATATAATGTTCAAGATTTTAGACAACGACAGTGACACATAGGCTGGACACACGCGCACTTGGAGACCTTTCAGAGAAGTTCCTCTTGTGAACAATTTTAAGCAAAACTATGGAGACGAGGGATTATACAGTGGATAAGAAGAAGATATAATAGATGAAGAGCATTCAGAATCCACAAGAACAAAGGAAGTACAGACCAAATAAATTCTCCAAGGAGAGCCAGAAACTTCAGGAACTATGCCTACTGTCGAAGTAAGTACTATTACTCCTACTATTGTTTTAGCAGCATTAAGTAACCAAAGTAACCAAAGTAGTCAAAGAATTCAGAGTATTGTTACGAACAGTTTAGTACATACTCAGTCAAGATGCCAAGGAAGATCTATGGCAGATGAAATGAGGTTACCTATCTTTAGAGGAGATGGATCTAAAAATCCTGATCAACATTGGTACTTATGTGAAGTTGTATGGAGCATCAAGAAAGTCATTGACGAATCTATTAAGAGAACTCAATTTAGTACTACCTTGAGGGATTTCTCTTTGAACTGGTATATGAAGTTTGTTTCAAGACCTCGACAGACTAAACCGTTGAATGATATGACGGCTGCATTAAGTGCAAAATTCAAGAAACCTAAGTTGGAGTCACAATGCATTACAGAGATGAAAGAGATCAAGTAGAAGGTCACTGAACCTATTTTGGAGTTTGATCAAAGATTTAAGACTCTGAGAGTTCGTTTAAGTTTTCAGATTTTGGATTAACAGAATAAAGAATGGTTCATCATTTCTCTCTTGCCACATATCAGAGTTCTTCTGATGCAACAAAAAGTTGCTTTGCAGGCTGAAGCATTGGAGATCTCCATGAAACTAGAAGAAGCCCCTGTAGGATAATCCAGTCTAGGTATGGTTTAGATATTAAATCAATTAACCACTTTATCTTTACAGGCCAAATATATAAAGAACGATAAAGGAAAGAAGAAAAGAGAAGATATTTGGTGTATCAGATGTAAATCAGAGGGCCATGACAAGGAGAACTATCCTTATTTCATGAATACTTGGCCTTTGGAGAACCCAGTCCTTTGAAGCAGGATATTGTACCCTAGTGTGAGTTATGTATAACTAGACATCGCCCTGGGGAATGTTATTATATGCAAAAGTATTTCTAGACACCTACCAATATTTACTGCACATTCTGTAATTCTATGGGACAAGATGAGAAGGATTGTAGGGATTATGACCTCATGCATGAAAGATCATGAGATACATATAGAATTCAAGGAGAAGTACAACAAAAAGGAAATAATGCATAGTTCAACTCCCTAGGAAAAGGAAAATTCAACCCTTGTAGTGGATTCAAATGAAGAGGACGAGGTGGAGGCATGAGTTGAGGTAGAGGTCAGATTATTTGTTATAACTGGGCACAACCAGGAAACTTGGAAAGGAATTGCCAAAAACCTTGTACCACTTGTAACTATTGTAACTTGTTTGACCATGTCATTGAAGATTATCCAGTGTTTTTATCCAAACTCTAGGAGAGATGAGGAGGAAACCAACAAGAACAGTTAATATCAGCAGAACCTCGCGGTGAATATGCTAGAGTCGTTGTTATTACTAGAGGAGGCATTGTTATAGGAGAAGACATAGTGACTCTAGGAAAGAATGCAGAAGGATTAGGGATCAGAAGAGTTGCAGAGAAGGAATAGTTGTTTGACCCAAGGAAAGAGAGGCATACTTTTGAGGAAGCAAGGAAAGAATTTGTAGAATGACAAGCTTCTTCATCTAAGGCACAACCAGAAGTAAGGGAATGTGCAATGCCTCTAGCATTTGATCAGTCTTCTAGGGAAGGAAAAGAGGTAAGCAAGCTTATGGAATTATTATGTACTTGCATTAATTTGAGTAAGAATGAAAGAGTTGTACAAGAAATAAAATAATTTATAAGACAATATGAGAATGGAAGGGTAGATCCTCTGTTGAATAAATAAGTACATCAAGTATCTATAAAGAGAAGAAAAAACAAAAAATTACATCTTAGTGGTCAGATTGGAGACTATGATGTGGACTATGTGGTCCTCGACTTAGGATCAGAAGTCAATGTTATGATGAAGCAGACTTGGGCATTGATGGGAAAACCTAGACTGATTTACTCTCCTATCAGTCTCAAGATGGCTAACTAGCAGGTAGTGAGCCCTTTTGGAATACTAGAGCATGTCCCTATAGACATCGATGGGATAAGGACATTTGCATATGTCAAAGTGATTGAAATTGTTAAGGATAGTTGTCCCTATCTTGCATTGTTAGGAATTGATTGGGATTTCAACAATTCGACTATTGTTGACCTAAAGAAGAGAAGAATGGCCTTTGAGGGTAATGGCCTTAAAGTCATTGCACCCCTGCACCCAGATGAAGGTCGCAGATACATAGAACCTATCAGGGAAGAGGACCATGTGTATGATTTAGAGAACATATATAAGATGACAACAAGACAACATGATTACATTAATCCTACAACAAATGAAAATCTCAGTTGGCGAAGTGAAAGTCCATGTTCATCAGATTTAGAAGAGCCATTATAAAATTGGCAAAACAAGATGTATGAAGTCTCCACATGACAATGTGAGAGATTGACCAGAGTAGTTCATTGTATTGGCATCGAAGTAAGTAATCTTCCAACATTTGATGGTTTAAATCATCTAGAGAAATTTCTAGCTGAATTTTAGAAAAATGTACCAGTACAACAAAGGATGTTGTCACTGGATGAGGCATTGAAAGCCACACTAGCTAGATGGTAGGGATCACATAAGAGTAACATCGTAGAGTCGACACAGTGTCACACCTTATTGATAGTGCACTATTTAGACCAATATGAAGGACGCAAAGTTAGCTACACAGTCCAGAGTTGTCCTAAGGACCACATGTGAAGTTGTGAGGAGGCCTGGGGAAACACTCCTAAAGAACAGTGGGTACATAAGTTCATTAACACCTTGGATATTATGCCTATAAACTAGTATCTTCAAGAAGAATACCGCATCATCACTATAGACTGGTATGGAATGACTCAGAATTTTATAGCTACATTTATATTTGAGAGTTAGTACCCTATAGTAGATAAGGATTTACAAAATTTGAGACAAAAGGTCCTTGAGGAGGCACCTAACCTCCCTTTTTCCCAAGAAGGATATGAATGGACTATGCCTCTTCAAAAACTACATGATTGATACAATATTAATGTTGATGAGGATGATGACTCTAGATATGTAAACATTGCAGAACCTAAAGGTCACAGAGACATAGAAGGACTAGGGATTGAACTACCTTTTATTGGACAACCCATTAAAATTAATAAAGTTAATATTGGAACAGAGCAAATACCTAAATTAGAAAATGTGGGATACTATTGGGATGATGCTACTATCAGCAAGATCACATAACTATTGCATGAATATCAGGACTTGTTTCCAACCAAGTTCACAGACATGAAGGGAATTGAAGGGCCAATGGGAGAAATGAAGATCCCCTTGATACGATATCCAAGACCTATCAAGGAGAGACCTTACAGACTGAATCCAAAATATAAGAAGAAATTTAGGATTGAATTGGATAGAATGCTGGAACCAGGAATCATGGAACATGTTGAAGAATATGAATGGATTAACCCTATAGTGGTCCAAGATAAGAATACATGAGAAATTAGAATTTGTGTACATTTAAGGAAATTGAATGATGCATGCCTACATGATCCATTACCTACACCCTTTACCGATGAAGTTTTAGATAATGTAGGAGGATAGGAGGTCTACTCATTCATAGATGGATTTTCAGGTTATCACCAGATCAACATTGCTAAGGAAGATCGACATAAGACCACATTTGCAATAGAACTG
Source organism: Picea engelmannii (assembly GCA_009831015.1). Taxonomy (NCBI): domain Eukaryota; kingdom Viridiplantae; phylum Streptophyta; class Pinopsida; order Pinales; family Pinaceae; genus Picea; species Picea engelmannii. The sequence continues at coordinate 179,599 of ML780713.1, read as the reverse complement.
GGTTCTTTTCAGTACAGAGTGATTCCCTTTGGCTTGAAGAATGCACCATCCATATTTTCCAGGGTGGTGGTCGAAGCATTTAAATAATTTTTACACAAGTTCCTGGAAGCATATTTTGGCAATTGGAATATTTTATCCCTAATGAAAGAACACATTGAATGTTTGAGATTGATGTTAGATAAGTGCAGGCAGTGTCATATTTCCCTGAATATGAAAAAGTGTATTTTATTTTCACCCTTTGGAGTGATGCTAGGGCTTATTGTGTGTAAAAAAGAATTGTTGGTGGATCCTTCCAAGATTTCCATCATTGTTGATCTACCCCCTCCCACTTCAGTTACATAGTTGCACACTGCATTGGGGCACATGGGATATTATAGGAAGTTTATTAAGGGTTATGCACAAATAAAAACACCTACAAAGAAGCTATTAAAGAAAGACAATAAGTTCCAATGGATGGAAGAATGTTAGCAGAGTTTCGACATGCTAAAACAAAAAATGCTTACTGCGACAATCTTGGTTTTTCTAGATTGTTCAATGTTCATGTTGATGCCTCGTCCATTGCATTAGAAGTAGTTTTAGCACAACCAGGTGCAAGAGACATAGACCACCCTATAGCCTTTGCTAGAAGGAATATTTCTACAGTTGAAAGGAACTATACTATGACTGAAAGAGAAGGCTTGGCTATGGTATATGTGTTGCAAAAATTCAAACACTATTTGTTGGGAGGACATTTCAATATGTTCATTGACCTCTATGCATTGAAATACTTAGTCAACAAGCCAGTGTTGGGGGGAATAATATGCATATGACTACTATTATTCTAGGAATATGAATTTGAAATTGTGGTCAAGCCAAGAAGAATGACTAAAGGACCTGAACACTTATCTAGGTTAGAACATGGAGAAGAACCTACCAGCTTGGAGGAAACACTACCAGATGCACAATTTCTAGCTATCAGGAAAGTCAATGATCACTTTGTCGAGATAGTTCAGTTCCTTTCCAGAGGAATGGCACCTCGCGAGTATACAGTCATTCAAAAGAAATAGTTGGTGGTCCATGCTACAGACTTTCAACTCATAACTGGAAAATTGTACAAGATGGCACCCGTTGAGATCTTAAGGAGATGTGTTATGGAGGCAAAAATACCATTGATTCTTGCAGAAGGGCATGAAGGCATCACAGGAGGACATTATGTAGGGAAAGAAACAACGCAAAAGATTCTCAGAGATGGCCTCTGGTGGCCTACTTTACATAAAGATGCTAAGGAATACTACAGAGAATGCAATGTATGTCAAAGAGTAGGAAATACTTCTAGAAGGGATGCGATGCCTTTAGCACCACAATTAACATTGCAAGTATTCAGAAAATGGGCCATTGACTTTGTGGGATATATTAACCCACTAGGAAGGCGCATAGGAGCTAGATACATTATCACTGTGATACAATATTTGACCATATGGGCAGAAGCAAGAGAAGTTAAAGACTGTAGTGCAGCTACATCTGCACAGTTCATCTTTGAAGATATTATAACTAGGTTTGGATGCCCAAATATCTTCATGAGTCATCAAGGCACACATTTCATCAACAAAACTATTGAAGCCTTGACTCAAGAATTTCAAGTTCATCATCAAAAGAGTATTCCATATCACCCGTAGGCGAATGTTACATTCGAAGATTTCAATAAGATCTTCGAGACCTCACTGACCAATATTTGCATTGTTAACTAAGATGATTGGGATTTAAGAATTTCAGGAGTATTGTGGGCTTATCGGACTATTGGCAAGAAGTTAACAACGTAGACCCCATTTAATTTGGTATATGGCTTGGAAGCAGTGGTACCTATGGAATACTTGGTTCCTAGTTTAAGAATTGAAGCATTTATAGGTATGGATGACACAGACATTGTTCAAGACAGGCTTGCACAGCTGCTGGAACTGGAAGAAGACGGGTTTATTGTAGGATTTCATCAGCAAGTACATAAATAAAGAGAAAAGGCTTACCATGATAGACATATTAGGAGGAAATCATTTAAGAAGGGAGATTTGGTATTGTTATATGACAACAAGTTCATGAAGCATCCATGGAAGTTCAAGACACATTGGCTAGGGAAATTTGAGTTTTCCTATGTTACCGAAGGAGGAGTTGCACAGTTGAAGACCCTTAATGGAGAATGGAAAGAAGGTTTGGTAAATGGGAGCCAATTGAAATTGTATTATGACAACCAGCTGCCTCGCAGCTCTCAGTAAAAGAAAAGGAAGAAAGACCTAGGTACTAGGTGTAGTTGAAACTAGGTACTAGACACAGAAAATACAGCATGCACATGATAGGGAGGGATAGAGAAGAAATCACAGGCTGCTTCGCATAGTCTGCAGACAAAGTAAAAAAGAAGGTTCAATCTTGCAGTGACTTGGGACGAGTGACATGTGGCTGTTGGGGACATGTTGGCCCTTGGTTATGTAAGGAAGCGAATATTAAGGAAGAAAAGTGAAGTACAAACTGTGTGGAAGGCACATAAATCAAGGAGGGGTGGAAGTGGTTAAAGAAGCAGAAAAGAAGGAGAAAAGTAAAGGAAAATCTATCTGTTGGAAGAGAAGATCGAGGAATACAAAGCAACAAAGAAGATGGATCGTGGAAAAATCAGAAAGCAGGAAAATACATCAACGAGTGCTTTGGAGCACCTCATGGAAAAGAAGGAAAGATAGGCTGACGAAGCCCTTAGAGCATAGGTCAAGTTGACCTAGGGTTTTGGCACCTACGGTTTTGGATCTATGGTTTTGACACCTAGAATTTTCTATGTAATATATAAATAAAGGTCTAGAAGACCTGGGAGGGTTTGTTATAGGTTGGTTCATTGATACGATGGTTATTATTGTTCATTGTTGAGAATTTTTGTAGAGAACAATATTGAGACTTTGTTGTAATATATTCAGTTGGGTGCAAAGATCAACCTTGCAGCTGGGTGTGCAGGGAGGGGAGAGATGAAGAGAGAAAGAGAGAGAGAGATTTGTAGATAAGTGCGCAGATAGAACTATATGTTTCTATCTAGTATATCAAGAAACACAGTTCTGTGGATGTATCCCTAGGGAGAGATTTTCCATCTGATATACTATTATTGCATTATTTCATTAGATCAAAGATATAACTTGCAAAGTAATCTCAAGAGAGATAAAGAACAACTGGATTGTTGTGTGTTGTTGTCCTGGATCGACTTTGAATTTCCTATGGTTGTAGAGACATGTGTCCTACAACCCCCTATTGCTATTTCGGGTGAGAATGCATCTACCTCGCAGGTGTTGCCGAAAGGCCCAATAGTTAGGGTTTGTTGGTGCGTTGTTAGAGTTGAACCCTGGGTCTTCCCCTATGCCAAAAACAACCAAAATATTTTCACTTGCAAGCCCTGGATTAGCCTCTCACATACATCTTTGAAGATTTCGTCAATAACATATTTTACAACATAACTAACATAAGCATTTTTCAAAATAATACATGTAAACCTAGGAGGTCTAAAAACACATATATTCTCTCATGGAATTTTCAATGGTACTAGTTGCAACCTTGAATGGTTGTTGAAGGTATTGTAGGGATATTATAGGTGCAAGGTTGATCTTTTCTTCCAAAGTGTCAAAGGCCCTCTTTTGTCTGCCTCCCCATTGAAAGACCCGTCTCATCTCAAGCATTTCATTTCTATGATAAGGATTAAGACAATTGAGAGAATTAGACTTATTGGGATCTTTGTTTTTTACAATTGTGAGCACAAGATTCTTACAAGTATGTATAGCTCTTTTCATTTGACCTGCACTAATAAGTGATGGGTTATATTCCATGTTGTGAGCTCTAACAATATACTCCACTAATATTTTTTGATATAGTATTTGTTCTCTTTCTGGAAGAACATTTCTCTTCTTTATAAATATAAGGACTCCCTAATACAGTACCACATATATCTAAAGGAACCACATACAAAAAAAATTCATCTACCAACTTAGAAGCAATAAAAAATTTCAGTATACATTGACTAATAACATGAATTTTTTCATTATCATGCACCTAACCAAGAGTGTAAGGTTTTTTATGAGGTGTTTTCGTTAATACCAATCTCTTTATAAAATCTTCAGATATATAATTGACTTGTGAGCCCAGATCAAACATAGTTTTCGCTTTTGTGTGTTTTGTCACTACTCTTTTGTGGAATAATTCACTTCTTCTTTCATCATTTTCAAGAGATGGAATTTTATAGCTTGAACTAGCATGCAAGGAAAACTTACCTTGTAATCCAACTACTATTATCTTTTACTCATCAATTGAATCAGAATCAAGGTCTTGTTGCAAGTGCGTGTTTCCTAAATTCCTTTATAAAACTCTGAACACTCTAACCCTTACCCTCTATTATATTTTTCCATTCCATCATGGATTTTTGAACATAACCTAGTGGATAAAATATATTTCTCAACACATATGTAAATTCATACCATGAAAATAGGTGTTAACCATTATGCTTACTACCTTTTTAAAGTTTTCTCTCCCACCATACAAGGGATGTGCCTTCCAACCAAAAAGAATCCAACTGGATCTTCACATTTTCCTCTTTGATCTGTTGTACATGGAAGTATACTTCAATTTGTATGATCCAATTATTATGATTATCTACATTAGCTTCTCCATTAAACATGGGAAAAATAAATTTCACATCTAGTTTCAACAATGGCATTTTAGAAGTACTCAGATGAAAAATTGAATGATGAGAATGTTGAGAATGATGAGAATGAGAGGAAGAGGCATAAGAAATTGAAATTGAAGATGGTGATGGAGGATGAGGAGGATATTGTAAATGTGTTGAACCTACACAGAATAGATCTATCTAGTAAATGACATACAAAGTTTGTAGAGAAAATATGAGAAAAGAGAAGCAAAAGAGAAAGAATGGAAGAATTCTCATTAACCAAATGAATGAATCATAATTTACACATGATATACACTATATAAATCAACTAATGTGAACCGAAGGAGAATCCAATCTTCCATAGTGGTGGTCTAGAGTGCTATGAACACACAACAACAATTACAGGAGTAGATTTCCATCTAGTCTAGTCTCTCAGGTAGTTACGGGAGTGAACTGCCACCTAGCCTGAGTTAACTAGTCTCTCAGTATTCAGTTAAATGACTGAAACATAGTTAAGTGAGGAGGAGATCAGGGAATCACGAGTAATGTGATAGTATGGTGATAATCCCGAGGGCAATGTGTTAGACAATTGAGAGGGACGAGGGTGAATCAATTGTTAATGTTCTTAAACAATTATACCCATTTTAAACTCATTACAAAACACTCAATGATGATCACAATAATTCAGGGAAGTAAGAAATAGAGTATTCAACATCAATCACACACATGAATTATACAAAGACAGATATTCCTGAGGAAACCCATAAAGGGAGAAAACCTATTCTTCTTAATATGATAAGTATTCTTTATTTTCTGTACATTATCATTCTTATGAGCACCAACTCTTTGTGAGGATACCACCTATGTTTTACAAGATGAAAATTGATGGGATCACCAACTCCCTGGTTTCTGTAGCACCCAATAGAAGGAAGCACCAACTCCCTGAGTGTTCTAGCACCAAATGGATGGAAGCACCAACTTTCAGTAACACAGGAACCAACCTGTATAACAGAGAACAATTGTTCTCCCTTGCACCACCCTACCACCTTGGTTGTTATGGCTACAACCAGATGGAAGCTACAACTCCATATGTTCAAGCACCCACTTGAAACTCTGAGGACAACAGTCCTCCCTGACACCACCCTACCACCCTGAGATATACATCTTTTCTTGCTAAACTTTATTACAGTGATACAATATTTATCAATGCCTTACCAGTCTCATCATTGTACTACTACACTGCTTTTTTCTGCCTGCATCAGTGTCCTCCTACTCGTATCTTCTTGTGTTTTTTGTTCTTCTGTGTTTTATGCTCTATGCGCCATGCCTGTTCTATGTTCTATGCCTCCCCTCTGCAATTTCTCATATGTTCTTGGATTCCTTCTACATGTGTGAATAACTATCCAACTTGATTTACAAAGAAACAATAGCTTCTCTCAGTCATGGAATTTTACTTTTATTCCTACTCTCATCATCTGTTCTACTCTGCATTTCCAATGATCAAGTCAGGAATCTAAAGAATGCTCAGGAATCATGATTCCAACGCTTAGGAAAAATGATTCAATTAGTGTAACTGAATCGTAACTGATCAAGAAACCACGAAGTGAAACAAGAACCCTTTGATTAGATTCTTTTCGATCAGCATCCTTGGATTATACACGCAGAGGCCTTTTTGACTTTTCAATGTGTAACCTATGCTATGGAGCCTAGAAGCACCAAATCCTTCCCCTATCTTCCACTAATGTGACCTTGGGTGATGTTATCACGTGACCATGCAATTTTGGGCTCGGCCAAAGGTGGTTTGAGGGCAACCCACTTTTCTCTAGGCAATTCACTACAGAGCTCCATGTATGCCTTTGGCGATACTGTGGTTTTGATTGTGGCTTTCTCAAGAAAAATTAAGAACTGAGCATGTTATAACCCCACAATTGAGACGACTGTTGATCTGCAATCCCTTGCAAATGCCTCTTGATCAAAGGTTGTTATCTTCCTCCTTCCACACACAATCCTAGATCTCCACGATCTATTGACATGTAGCTCTCTTCCAAATCAACGACTATGACTTATTTCGTGATCGGGGCTTCAGTATTTTCAACTCTCAAACTATGATTTCTTCCATACTTCAATATTCTAGAATTCACAATCCATTGATGCATGTCCATTTTCTCGATCAACAGTTGAGATCTTCTTTGCTACTACGAGCTTCGGCGATTTCAATTATTAGCCTTCACGCTCTCCCAGAACGCTTTTAGCTGGAGTCCATAGATTCCTGCCACATGTCCTCCTCAAATCAACGGATCTAGTCTTCTTTGAGACTTCAACACTTTATACCAAGGCCAGATCGATGGCCCTTGGCACCCTTCTCGATCAAAGTTTTAGATTCACTTCGGGGCTTTGACGCTTTCACTCTCTTATTTCCTCTGGAGTATTTCGTACTCGGAGTTCATGATCTTTTGACATGTGTCCTCCTCCAAATTGACGGTCCTCAGCTCCTTCAGCTCTTTGGGCTTCGGGGATTTCAAATATCAACTTTTCTTCCTTCACTATCTCTCGGAGTGTTTTTCCCCGAACTGCATAGATTTCTGCCATGTGTCCTTCTGGAAATCGATGACCTATATCTTCTTCGACCCTCAGGTCTTCGACGTTTGGGACTTTGGGACTTTAGGCTAATCGCTGCTCCATTTTCCTCCAGATTGATCACCTGCTGAGTAACTCGTAAGTGGTGGAGACCACTTCCTGTCTGTTAATACTTCCACTTACACTATCCTTCCACTGTAGTAGATCGATGATTGAGAATTCTCCCGAATTGATCTTTAGATCGGATGTTTCATGTCCACTTTGAGACTTCGACATTTGGGACTTCGGGACTTTGGGAAAGTGCTAGTGGTAAGAATCCCGAAGTAAAACTACTAGAGTGATGTAACTTACTTACGTCACTTCATGACATGTCACGAGCTGAGTAGCTACCATGTGTCACTCAGATTCGTGATTTTCACGTCCCTGAAATGGCAATTCAACTTGACACTTGTCATTGTCTGATTGCACCATGTGTACTTGTTGACCTGGTCTACCAACTTGGTCTGCCACATTTCCTTATAGATGTGTTCTACTAACATGGTTCCCCCTGATCTAACGATCATCACATTTTCTCCAGATCTGATGGTCCTTATTCATTTCAGATTTCGGGCTTCGGGTAATTCAACTTTCAAGTTGCCAATTCTCCCGAAGTGAGATTCCCCAAATAGTAATCTTCTCGCAAATTTTGACGTGAACCAAATTTTGTTCCTCTATCATGTTCTTAGATCAATGGCTCGATCTATCTTTAGTTATGCTCTTCTAGATTATCCTGTCCTTCCACTTAGAATGATCCAATGGTTTTCGAGTATTCGGTTGAAGGTCCTTTGGATCGATGATCCAACGACCACTGTAGCTCTTCCTCCTGATATTTTTCACCCTTCTACTCTGCCTTTTATTTTTTCCATCAATGACAAGCACACTCTTCCTATAAACATGCCAACATAATATGGATTATCTGGTGATGATCCCAATGTTACATGATGATGATCCCAATGTGGCATCTAGACTCCACTCAATTAATCAAACTGAAATGTGAATTGAAGAGAATATTCTCCTAGAGGAATATTCTCCCTAAATTATAGGATACTAAATAATCACTAATAAACATAGAGAAAACCTTAGGAAAAATAAATCCTAGTATCTCCAACACCCCCCCTGAACATCGCTATGGTGAAAATAAAGAATGGGTCTCGAAAATGAGGCCATGTTAGGTACCCAAATACAAAACATACACTGAAATAAATGAGGAAAGAGGGAAAATATCATGCAAAACCCCCCCTCAAAGTACAATTCATATAAAAATAAAAAGTGTCAGTTTCTAGGAAACTGTGTCCTTCACTCCAAGATGACTGCGTAGAGAATTAAAATTTTTTGCAGTGAAGGTCTTGGTGAAGATGTCTGCAGTATGTTATTTTGAAGAACAAAACTATAGGTCAATGATCCCCTTATGTACTAAGTCCTTTACGTAGTGCATGTGGATATCAATGTTATTCATCTATTGTCTCTGAACTAGATCTTTGTATAACTTCGAAGTTCTCTAGTTTTCACACCAAATGGTGATCGACCGATGAAACTAAATTCCCAACTGAGTGAGAAAATGTTGTATCCACATAGCCTGAATCGTTATGTTAACTACCCATCTATACTTTGCCTCGCCTGAAGATAGAGAAATAGTAGCATGCTTCTTTCTCAACCAATAGATAGGCTCGAAGCCAAGATTGAGTGAGCAACCATATGTGGAATTGCGATCAATGCTATCGCCAACCCAGTCAGAATCAATGAAGTTGATGAGGTCCAATGTAGACTTTGCTTCCTAGTGAGTCGCAAAGGTGATGGTTCCCTTTATGTATCGAAGGATATCCTTTGAAACCTTCTAATGTATCTCATGTTTCTACTGCATGAACTTGGAGACTTCTCCAACTACATAGGAGAGGTCTTTTATCGAGTGTGTGAGATACAACAATCTCCCCACTAGTTTTTTGTACAATGTGATGTCCACCATTGGAGTGTCCCGGCCATCATCAAGTCTAAATCCTGGTTGGAAAGGATTCGTGACATACTTGTAATCTGTCATGTGAATTTATCAAGGAGATCTCATGCATACTTGGATTGATATAGTTTTATGCCTAATGCATCCTGAGTAATCTTGAGTCTAAGGAATAAATGTAGCGGACCCATGTACGTCATCAAGAACCTATCATGCAGAATCCTCTTGATTTCAACAATCACTGAAATCGAGCAACCGATGATCAACAAATCATAAACATACATAATTAAGAGTAGAAGTGAATCAGTCTTCCTGAGCATATAAAAATTCAGGTCTGACTTACAACATACAAAGTTCTGTGACAACAAGTAGGAGTCCATATTGGAATACGATGCCCTTGGGGCCTGCTTGAGGCCATAAAGAGACTTCTTCACTCGACAGACCAAAGATGAATCCTGCATAAATCCCTAGGGATTCTCCATATAGATCTCTTCAAAGAGATCTCCATGAAGAAATGCATTATGCACATCCATCTAATGGACTTCCCATCCTTTGGTTGTCGCAATGGAATTTTTCAATTGTATGGAATCCATTTTTTCGAATGGAGTGAAGGTCTCATCATAATCAATACCATGCACCTCCTGAAATCATTTGGAAACTAGTTTGGCTTTGTTGGCAAATATTGAACAAGCAATGAATGCGTGTTGATGATAGTTGTCTTTGATGGCAACAACAGAAATGGCAGGATATGCAGAATTTGGGGATTTGGACATAAAAGCACAGGAGGAACAACATTGAAGAAAACATACGCATTGAAGAAAACGCGCGCAACAGAAGTTTACAGAGAAGAAGGAAGATGGTGACTGTCGGATCCCATCCAAATTTCCCGAAAGGCCAATAGCCGTCAGATCTGCAGAAGTTGCGAGGGAGATAAGCCATCGGAGAATCGGGGATCGGGATTTCATAATGCAAAGAACACTTGACAACGAAAACCCCGAAATCGCGATTTGATCGCAACCGTTAATCAAGAAGGGATCTGGACCGTTCATCTGTAGGGACACGTGGCACAACCAGGTGATGACAAGTGTCAGGTAGATCTAACACTTTAGGCTCATGCAATTCACGAATCAAAGTGACACGTGGCAGGACCTAACACGTGTTGAACCATGAGTGACGTCAGCAGAGGCATCGACAAATTGAGAGTCTTGAGACTAAGGGTGCAAGGCCTGCTGAACCCCGAACTGCGAGAAGAGACCACAGCCATGGATCTCAAATAGGACGTGTGTCAAAGGATCCAAGAGGAGTCGGCGTGGAATGATAGGTGGCATCTCATATCGCATATCGGGATATCGGAGATCTCGGGAGCAAGGAGTTCATGTATCTCGAACTCGCGAACCCCGTAGCCCCGACAGGATGA
>ML780713.1:134918-147475 GCA_009831015.1 Picea engelmannii | reverse complement strand
ATGATTCAAAATGAAAATGTCTCCTTGGTATATATAGGAGACTAGGAGGTTTTAATGGCCTAAAGCCGACATAAATAAAATAACATTACTAATCTAATATGCCCCAATTAAGTGGTAATGAGCCAATATTAGGGCTTAACAGGAATTGTGTGCTACAACTAAATCCCGACCTCATGACAACTATTATGTATCTCATGGTTGACATACTCTCCCCTGTTATTTGTTTTTAGGACTTTTATATTATTTTCAGACCGTGTTTCAACAAAGGCTTTGTAATCTTTGAGGTGTTGAAAGACCTCTGATTTTCTCCTAAGAAAGAAAATCCATGTGAAGCATGAGAAAAAATCAACAAAAATGATCACATACCTTTCTTATTGATTGATCGATGAAGAAAAGGGCCCATGACGTCACTATGGATCATATATAAATGAAAGGAATCCTTCTGAGTCTTTTCTTTGTCGAATTTCTCTTGAGGGTGTTTTACAAGAACACATCCCTCACAAATTCCTTTGGAGAATTCCATATCAGGTAGACCATAAATCATGCCCTACTTGCTAATTTGTTTCATATATCTTAAATTTAAATTCCCAAACCTTTCGTGCCATATCCTACTACTTTCATCAGCATGGGTAAGAAGTAATGTAGAATCTGGTTCAATAAATTCAAAAAATGTGTAGAGTCTGGATTGATGATTTGCCTCACCAATAGCAACCCTGGAATTGTTTTTCATGTCATATATATCCATTGCATCAATGTGAATATGAATTTCTTTTTGGTGTCGGAATTTGTCATATGATACATGGAGAGAATATTGACGGAAAGTTTGGGAACATGTATCACATTCTCGAAGCTTCCATTTGTGAATTCAATTCTTCCTTTGTTGTTGACCTCGATTGGAGAGTTGTCCCCAATCAGAATAGGAAGACCTTTGCATGCATAAAATCAATATTAGACTTATTTCTTGGCTTCCATGTGGTGTCATGCACCTGTATCTGTGATCCAAGCATTGGGAGAGGAGTTGATGTAAATCAAATCATGGCTAGAATTTCCTTTCTTGGGATTCTGATCTTATGGATTCTTCTTCTTGGCACCCTCGGGGATGCGATATCTAAGGTTTTTTTTTGAGGTATTTAGGCCATTTGATCTATTTGTTTCTCCATACATGAATATTCTAGATGTAATCATTTATGGAAGTAAGTGCATTTCTCCCCATTTCTTCCCTTTCCACCTTTGGATCCGGAGGCATCGTTGAAGGGCTTTGAGTACCCTTCCTTATTTGGATTTTCATGTTATTTTGTTTTTTATTTATCTTTAGATTTTTTATTTTGATGATTGCTACCATCATGCACAATAAGTGGATGCGCCTTTGTGCCTTTGATTTTTCACCTGTTGATAAGATTTTTTTTCTCTTGTGTTAGAGATTCAATAAAGACCTCAAGAGATGGAATATTCCAGGTGGCTTTGTAGGTGAGCCTAACCAAATGAAATGTGGATAAAAGGACTGAGTATTCCAGAAATTTTTTGGAGAGAATGGTGAGAACCATTTGTTTCTCCTCCATATATTTATCAACCCTGCAAGCCTTGAGTTGCGACAACAAATCCTTATATTTGGTAAGGAAATCTTGGAGATTGTTGAAGGTTTTTGGATCCAATGTGAGAAATTACACCTTCAGCATGTGTACCATAATATCATCCAGTTTTCCAAAAATCCCTTCCATGGTGGTCAAGGCTTCATTGGCGGATTTATAGGAGGATATGTGAAAGAGAAGTTCAGGAGAAATGAGACTACAAATAGTTCCAAATGTTTCATCCATTTGATTCAGAAACTTGGATTTTTGTGTTTCGGTTTTTTTTTCCAAGTTTAACCTATATAATCATCTTCCTTGAAGATTCACTATCAACTTCGCCTTCCATGAAAATAAAGTGTACAGTGTAAGAATGAATTCTTTTGGAAATTCTGTTTTTCTATTGTCTTCAATCTTCGGTACCTTCAAAAATAATCTAGTGTGTCTTTTTTCTAGCAATCTGTCGACTCTGATACCATGTAAATGTGTTGAACCTATAAAATTTATATCTAACTAGCAAATGACATGCATAGTTTGCATAGGAAATATGAGAAAAGAGAAGCATAAGAGAAAGAATGGAATAATTATCATTAACCAAATGAATGAATGATAATTTACACATGATATAATCTATATAACTCAACTAATGCACACTGGAGGAGAATCCAATGCACCATAGTGGTGGTCTAGAGTGATATGGACACACACCAGTAGTTACGAAAGTAAACTACCACCTAGTCTAGTCTCTTAGGTAGATACGATATTCAACTGCCACCTACTCTGAGTTAACTAGTCTCTCAATCTTCAATTAACTGACTGAAATAGAGTGAAGTGAGGAGGATATCAGGGAATCATGAGTAATGCGTTAGTCTGTTGATAATACCAAGGAAAATATTCATTAGTTAGTGATGATCCCAATGTTGCATGGTGATGATCCCAGTGTGGCATCTAGACTCCACTCAACTGATCAAAATGAAGTGTGAACTGCAGAGAATATTCTCCTAGAGGAATATTCTCCCTAAACTATAGGAGACTAAATAATGACTAATAAACATAGGGAAAACCTTAGGAAAAATAAATCCTAGGTGTGTGTGATTATCTCCAACAGATCTCCTCCATTCTCATGGTTCACTGGAGCATTATCCTCTTCTTTATCTTTCTTATTATTCTCCTTCTTTGCAACTATATTCTCGTAATCTACAAACAACTTTTACACGATGCCTAGCATCTAGTAGAAATATATGTGGAAATCCTTCTCATTATCTACAGAAATTTATTCATCCTCCATTTTCTTTCCTCGAGTTGCATGTCTAATATTTGTATTTAAACTTTTTAGTTTTCCTTCACCTGCTTTGAGTTTGGCCCTGGTAAGCATTAACACTTGCAACTCAAGTCAAAGAAGATCGCTCTAATACCAACTTGATCCAGGATCTTTTCATTGATGACATCACATAAATTGCATTAAGAGCATGAATCAAAGCTTTTGTGAAAAATTAATTAAAGAAGGATGAAATATGGAGAAAATAAGAGAAATGCAACAATGACACAATAGCTTGATAACAAAGTTCATCTAACGTGAACTACGTCTCTAAGCCCTACTTCAAAGTGGAGAGGCTTTATATTATTCTCAATAATAAAATTGGCATAAATACATCATTATACCTCAAAAACAAAAAATGGCCTTCCGATCTGTTATCCAGATGCAAAAATGGACATCATCGATGGACTCGTGGTGAGAAAATGTGTAGGAGCGACTATCAAATCATCCAAATATCAAAGTTCTCATCCGAGGCCCCTCCTAGGATTTTTGCCTCGGTTTTTGTTCCACTAGCATATAATGATTAATCATGTACATGCATCATAAATGGTTCATGTTCTCTATTTGGTGTGGACCCCTGAGCGGAGGAATAACCTCAAATTTTAACCAAAATCTCAGGTGGATTGTTCAAAATGAGTCGTTGGCCCAACGGTTGGTATAGGTATTAGTTTAGAGTTGGTTTTGGGGAGGTCCCAGGGTCAATTCCATGCCCCCCCCCCCCTTTTAGTTTGATGTTACAACCAAATGGAATATATAGAAAATTGTTACAACTATAGTGCAACGACCGTATATTAATATCCCCTCCATTTTCATATGTGTTGATTTAATGATATGACAGATGCACGGATATCATGATTTAATGCTACAACCATATTATATGGAGATCGTCATTTATGGGTCTGTCAGCTAACCCAACAACCTTTTAATATTTTTTTTTAGTTTTTCATCACCCAACCCTCATTGGGATTTTCAGGGCTGCCATGTGGCACCCTACTATAGGCTTCCCTCTGTCTAGTCACATGTTGACTAGTCTACCACTTGTTCCCAATCATGCATTGAAATAGGTTCCACTTGTAACATTTTTAGGCTACATCATGGCATCACCTGGGGGTGCCATGTGACACTTGCCAATTGACCCATGTAGCCCCTAAAATATCTAAATCCACTTGGCAAGTGTCATCTTGTAGGAGTGCCACATCAGCATGTTGAGGTTAGCATAATTCCATGTTGATGTCACCCTAGGACATACATATTACGTCACATGACGGATGATGAGATCATCATTGACTTTGACTAGAGTTGACTTCCAACTTTTACCATCGATAATTTCTTTGTTTGAAATCCGTTTGAGGTGTTGTTTGCACCTTTGGAAAGCTTGTAATGAGCTCTTTGACTTGGGGTTGGTTTTGCTAACCCATTCTTCTGATCCATTCTTGACCCATTTGACCCATTATTTTTTGTGAGAGCCAAATTTCATCATCCTTTCCTAAGGAACATATTTCCTTTCCTATTTCAGTTAGAAAATATATGTTTCTTGGAGTTCTTACAATTGTAGATACCAACTTGCATGATTCTCCTTTCCTTATCTCGCACTTCTTTGAATCAAACACAAGTTTGTTTCCTTGACCACATATATGAATTACACTTAGCATATTGTGGTTCATGTCTTCGATTAGTAAAACATTTTCTCCAGTGGCACCCTTACTTTCGAGCTTGATTATTCCCTTTCAAATAATCATGGTTGAGTTGTTATTCCCAAATGAAATTGATCCATATTTTTCCTTCTTCAATGTCATAAACCTATCTTTATCACCTGTCATATTCTTTGAGCATCCACTATCAACATACCATCCACGTTTCTTGTGTTGAGCTTGTAGAGAAAGATTGCATTATTTAATGTAAAATTGATCCTTCTTTCTTATCCATATCCTTTTTGGTTCCTTCTTATGAATGTTGATATACTGCTTTGGTTCCCTTGGAGGAATAGTTATTCTGCAATCTCTAGCTATATTTCCAAAGTTGTTTCACTTGTATCATTCTACCTCATCATTTAATGATCCAAATCTGTTGTACCTTGTATTATTTTCTTCATGAAAACTTATTGGATAAATATTTCTTGTATATCCCTCATTATTTCTTATGTTCTTGGTATTGGATCTACAATTCACATATTTTTGCCCAAAATTATAACATGACTAACATGAACCAAGAAAAATAGTTTGATACCTAGGAGTGGAAGATCTTCTAAATGGTGTTGCTCTTCTCATTCCTTCTTATTCTTGAGGTACTTCTATAGCTCATTGTTTTTTATACTAACTTCTGAATCTTCTAGGTGGGGAGGTGTCTATGTAATCTTCCCATTGAGTCTTCCTATTTTCTTCCTTCGAGGGACCTTTGACGAATTTTGCATAGCTTCTTGTTTCTGCTTCTTGCTCTATCGCGTTAGAGATTGAACCTTTCTTTTCCCACGTCTGATTGTATCCTAATCCAGATCTGTCATAGTAAGTTCTTCAACTGTTAATGATATTATCCAATAGCCTTGTGTTGTTTTGTTGTATTTCCTTCTTCTAAAGATACTTTCTTAGAGTGACTATCTTAACTTCCAAGCCTTCAATGGTCCAGTCTCTTTCTTTTAACTTCCCTCTGATTTCTTCTTTAATTCTCTTTTCTTCTTCTTCCTACAGTTTTAGCTTCATGATTGTCTGCTCAACTTCTTTGGTGTTCCGAGACTCTTCTTTCTTCGTTAGTTCTACCTGGACTAATTTTTTTCTTTGTTTCCTTCTTTAGAGCTTCTATGGAACATATGAATTCTCTCCTATAATTGACTTCTTCCTCTTTACATTCTTCTTCCGAGCCTTCTTCATTGGATTCTTCTATTTCCATGAATAGTACCCTTTCTATATCACTATCACTGACTTTATCTTCGTCTCATGAGGAGTTGTCTTCCTTGGTGTAGAGACTTTTCTTGAAAAAAATATTTTTGTTTCTTCTCCCATTTTGGATTTTCTTTTTCTTTTTAGAGTCATCTTCTTCATTACCTTTATTTTTCTTATAGGGACATTTATTAGTGAAATGACCAACAATATCACAATTAAAACATTTCAATGGAACCATACCTTTGTATTTTTCGGTTCCCTTTTTCATCCTTCTAAAAAAGTTAGCCATCTCTTCATCTTCCTCTCAATCATCATTGCAACTATAGTCTGAATTTGTTCTTTTTTTTTTATCTTTCCTCTTTGTCTTCTTGGATACCTTGAATGTTTCTTCCTTTGTAACTATATTGTCTTTCTCTATCAGGGGTGATTTTAAGGATGGAAATTCATTTTAAAATGTAGAAAGCTTGGCGAATCTTACTTATCCTTCATATGCCAACTATAAATGTTTGACGATATTTTTGTAAAAATATTCAAATTTCTAAGTATTTTATATAGCTTTTATAAATTTTTGGCGATTTTTAACGTAAAATAATTTTATCCTATAGAATTTGGGCGAATCATTTTTAAATAGCAAATCTCATTTTTGGAAAAACCATGGAAAATTAGCCCATGAGTGAAATGTATCCCCTAAAATCATCCATGTTCTCTATCCTCGTCTCATAAGTTGTGAGTATCCCACGCAACACCTCCATGGTCATTGTTTCTAGGTCCACTCTTTCTTCTAGAGTTGAAATTTTTGAATCAAACCTCATTGGTAGAGATCTTAATGCATTTTTAATAATGACCTGTTGCTTTATTTCATCTCCCAAATATTTGATACTGTTTACTATCTCGTTGAATCATAGAAAGTAGGATGTTATGTTTTCATCTTCATTCATATTCAATTGTTTGAACTTTTCTATGAAACTATGAAATTTAGCTTCCTTAAGTTTTGTATCTCCTTCATAGAGAGTATTTAGTTTATCCCACATTTATTTTGCGGAGTCACAATGCATAATATTGGTATGTATTAGTTGAGTCACACCATTATTGATAGAATTTCTATCCCTTGAATCATTTTCTTCAAGATTCTTTCCATATCTATCTATCAGGGGAGTGGCAGGTGCTTTGTATCCATCTACTATTGATCACCAAACATCAAATCCTTATTCTGGTATACAAGTTTTCATTCTTTTTCTCCAAAAAGCATAGTTGTCACAATCAAACTATGGTAACACAATCCTATCATGATCCATGATCTCCTTCTAGTAGTTAGACTACTTCTTGAAGGACCTGCTCTAATACTAATTGTTCGATTACTGAGAGGGGGCGTGAATCAATAATGAGCAATAATAGTAATTTTAACCACAATATATTCTTCAAAAATATTCAACATTTTATCATTATCATTCAATATATCAACAACATTATAATCATAAACAATATCCCATCTAGATACACAATACACCATAATTTACATGGAAACCCAAATGGGAGAAAAACACTGAATGTTTTTCTTATATATAAAAATAATACATTCATTGGAAGCACTAACTTCTTGATTCTCTAGTTACAACTAAAAGGAGGCTACATACACCTATTCTTAGGCCCCAACCTGAATGACTCTACCACTCCTTGAATTCTCTAGCTCCAAACAAAACGAGGCTACAACCCCATAATTTCTCTGGATCCAATCGAAAGGTGGTTACAACCACCTATCCTTTCCCCATATGGTCTCCCTAAAGTATAACTCTAGACCAATTATCGCTATCAAAAACTCTGCCACTATCACTACCACTGTCTCTACCACTGTCACTATGTTTCTCACACTGTCACTATGTCTCTATCACTATCACTATGTCATTGTTACTTTCTCATCAACCTGTATCTTCTTGTAAACAAACTAACAGCTGTAGCATACCATGCATCGATTGTATACCAACATACATACTGTCTCATACATCAATCATGAACCAAAGATACATCAATAAAGAATAGTGAATCATGAACTAGAGTATCAAGCATGTGTAACATGTACCACATACCATACTATCAACCATATGTAGATCTGTACCATATCATCAATGAAGTATCTCAAAGCACCAATTCATGTCCCTCATGCATATTCCACCATACAACATGAATATGCCTCAACCATATACAATCAACTCAAAGATAATATCTACAACGACCATCTCATATGTTGAACTAGATATAAGAGTGCTCCTCACTCAACCAATATATACCATATCCAATTAACAAATCATTCATACCAAGTATTTCTCAAACATACACCATATCATGACAAGAAGTAACCATCAAAAAAAGTATACAACCATACTAATACCTCTGTAGCTGACCTGAAACTATGAGATGCTACCCTGTAGATTTCCTTCATACCTTCAGGGACCTAGTACCAACATCTACTCAAACCTTCATTATATTTTCATAGATACAAAAATTTCCCTTATGCATCCCACATATATATTTTATTTCCTTCACTACAACCCACGTAAATTCACACACTACTGAAATGAAAATCACAGATACCTAAGAAACTAGGGTTTGTTGCAACCCAAATACTTTCACCTTGGACCCTCCTTTTCTACCTCAGAAAATTGTCATCACAACCTTAGCAAAAGATCACTAGTTCAGAAGAAAAATTATCAATGAATGAGTGTGTGAATGTGTTCTTGTGAATGACTCATTGAGGTTTTTATATAATTTTTCATAGTAACCACTCTCTGTACTTTAGGGATTTCTTATTGCAACCACTTTACCCTTTGACTAAGACTTGTAACCAACTAGGGGCTTCTTGACTACTCTTCATGGATTCATACTTTACAAATCCATATCTCCCCCACCGTGAGGAACCACTTGGCATTCCACATATCACTGGAAATGACACAATATGTACTATCCATCTATGATAATATTTCTGGCAACTACATTGTCCTTCTTGTCTATATTCCTTAATCAACTTTGAGTACCAAAACCACATGTTCAGGGCTTCTTCAAGGGTTGACATCAATGGAACCCAAACTATAAACAACTTTATTCGTTATAACCTGACCATTTTCATTAAATTCTTTGTTAAAAGTCCACTTGGTCCCTACAACATTTTTGTTCTTTGGTCCTGGGACAAGTTCTGAGGTTTGATTTTTCTCTATTTGATCAAGATCTCTTTTTTCAAGTCTTCATCTTTGCTAGCCTCTACAAATGTTTTGGGTTATATTAGGGAGATATATGTTTGTTCTGATTCATATGTTAGTTTTCTTCTTGTTTCAACTCCAACTCTTTTTTTACCAAGGATTTGACTTCCAAGATGATTTCTTTGTATTCTCCTAGATGGTTCTTTTGTATCTTGTCTTGGTGATTCTTCCTCTTCCTTTTTTTCTTCACTTTGTGATTCTTCCTCTTGTATTTCATTAATTTCTTCATCATCATAATCTCTTATCTTTTCATCAACTTGTGGATTTTATTGAGATATGATCCCTTTTGTTTTTAAATCATCCACTTTTACATTTTCACTTTCCATAATCTTGTGTAGCCTTATATTATAGAAATTGTAGGAAATTTTGTTGGATGAGTAACCATGAAATATTCCTTCATTTCATATGGAATCAAATTTTGCTAGGTTATCATTGTCTCTCTTTATGTAGCATTTTCTCCCCAAAACTCAGAATTGTTTAAATGATGTTGGTTTGACAAACCACAACTCATATGGTGTTTTTTTCTGGTTAACTCTAAGATATGCTCTGTTAAGTATGTACATTGTTGTATACATTGCTTCTCTCCAATATCTATCTAGGAGTTTGGCTTCATTTAACATGGTCCTAGATGCTTCTTGAGCATTTCTATTTTTCTTTTCAGCAACTCCATTTTGTTGAGTTCTTGGAGCTGAAAAATGTCTTTTAATTCCATTTGTTTCACAAAATTTGTTGAACCCATTTGATATAAGTTATCCTCCATTGTCTGATATTAGGTACTTGATTTTGAGATCAATCTCATTATCAACCTATGCTTTGAAGAATTTAAATTTTTGGAATGCTTCTGACTTTTCTTTGAGAAAGGATACACAAACCATTCTCGTATAGTCATCAATGAATAAAATGAAGTAATCTTAAGATTGTATACTGTTAGTTCTTTTTGGTTGATAGAGGTTAGTATGAACAAGTTCTGATGGCTTTGATGTAGATTATTCCTTTTCATTGAAACTTACTTTTGTCTACTTCCGATGTTGGTAGTGCCTACAAATAGAGTTTGAATGTTTTATAATCTTTGGCATGTCTTTCAAAACTTCCTTTATACTAGAGTTTATCAAGTTATAGAAGCTTATGTGTCCCATTCTTATGTTCCATAGCCAACTTTCATATATTTGGTGCATGCAAAAAATTTCTTCTTCTTCTGTGTTTAATATATATAAATCTCTTGATGTCCTTGGTGCAACAACCACTAATTTTCCCAAGTATTATTTTATAATTTCACATTTTTTAGAGTCAAATATGAAAATTTGTCCTTGATCACATGTTTGTCTCACACTAAGGAGATTAGGCTTCAATTTTTCAACTATTAGCACATTGTTTCTTTAGTTTTGTTATCTCCCAAACCAATTGTACCCCTTCCAAGTATCTTGGAAGAAACATCATCTCCAAATATAACACTTCCTTTGTAACGACCCTAGTTGGATAAATGTTTAAAGATTATAAAGTAAAACTAATTAGGGGATTAATTGTGGTAACAAGTTATTAATTAAACAAAGATGATTTAATGATATTAATAATGTGAGTTATTAATTAATTAAAGGATATAAGTGTGATTAATTAATTAAATATTTAACTACAGATCACATTTAATGACCTAAGAAATAAATCTAAGAGATCAATGATATATGATATAAAATGGTTGCGTATGCAACAAGGGGATAGCCTATGAATCCCGAGAAGATAAAACATTAAAGGGAGGAGAAGGGACATGCAGGGGGTGGTTGAGGAAGTAACTGCATGAGTCAGTGAAGGAGAATAAGGGAGGAAAGGAGGGGGACATGAGGGGTATTCGAACGGAGGATGAGGGGGATGGATTAGGGGGACTGTTGGATTTGTTGTGAATAGAGAGTTTCTTGCTGTAGCTTTTGATCAGTTGAGGCACCGAGTTGCTGGAGGTTTTGGGCACAGGGGCCAGGATATCCATAGATATCCTGGAGCTAGGTAGTTTTCCTAGTTGGCAGGGAGGACAGTAGGTTTTGGGAAAATTATTCTTTGTTTGTGGCAGGGTTGGTCTGTGTTTCAGGTAGCAGGAAGGAAACAACAAGGCAGCAAGCAAAATAAATTAGCATCAGAACCAGGTAATTTGTTAAACTATGTGTTTATTTCATTCTGCCATGTAATCATTATGCATTGATAAATCTAAGTTACTGAAGTTGCTGTTATGAAAATCAGTATTATGCTATGAAGTTATTGTCTCAGTTTATGAAATGAATTGCTTATGTAATAGAATGCTGTTAGAAATATATGGTTGTCACATATGGTATCAGAGCGTCGTAGTTCAAAATCTGGGCCTAAGGGCCAAAATCCCAAGCGTTAACTCCAGCCACGCTTAACCTGTAAGTAAAACACATCATTTGCGTCTTAATAGATTGTGTCAAGCAACATACAACTTGACCCAATATGATTGATACAGTATCAGAAAATATACTCAAGGTAGCACCCCTACATTACCCAAGCAAATAATCTCATATATCACAAGCAACAGCTTAGGCAATGCCCTTTAACTAGATCATGAATGGATAATACAGTCTTAGTCTGAATATTCAAAGGAACGCCCTTTAAAATAAGTGGCAGCAAACTAGATAGTTTGAAGGATCACTTCCCACGAAATGGCTACCCTTAAAGCAGCATGATAAAGCTCTTAAGCAAGAAAAAGAGAAGTGATAACTTAATTTTATTTAAGCAATACTTGTTAATGAAGTTTCGGGTAAAATAGACACCTGAAATCGATGAAAATTTCAGGGGAAGCTTCTATCGGAGGCTTGAAGTTGGCAAAATTTAATAACTACATGAATGATATTATATAAAAT
This sequence comes from Picea engelmannii, assembly GCA_009831015.1. Classification (NCBI taxonomy): domain Eukaryota; kingdom Viridiplantae; phylum Streptophyta; class Pinopsida; order Pinales; family Pinaceae; genus Picea; species Picea engelmannii. Next base: position 135,601 of record ML780713.1, on the reverse strand, counting down.
GCAAAAAGGACTTTTGCAAGACCTTGAAAAGGCCTACTTCATCTCGAACTTACCTAAGTGAGGAACTGCCAACGCGCAGAAGGAAAAAGGGGATTCAGAAGAGATGCAGGAAGAGTGTAAACTACTTGCCTGTATTAGTCTCGGTAAATTTTAAATAATGTAAAAATCTCAAGAACAATAGGCCAATATAAATTTTAACCGTGCCTGTTATCACTCCAGGAAACTCTCCTAGGCTGTAAGTCGGAGATGCCTGGTAACTACTCTTTTTGGGAAATATTTTTCTTAATATTTGATGTGTTTGTGTGGATCAAGATGAAAATCTAAGAACTGGACTGTGTATTCAACACTGTCTAGGAGTATAAAATCTCACAAGGCCTTCGAGTCATGCAATCAGACAAGGTTTGATTAAATGGGGGGAGAAAATAACTATTGAACCAGATTATACTTTATACAAACAAGCACAATGGGTTTAATAACCAAGAAAATAACTTATGATTATCGGCTAAAACAATCAACCAGTGAGATGACAGTCACAAGCAAATTAAATGAGCATCAACAAAGAACTTTCACTCATAAGCTATCAGAGAACAGAGGAGAAAAATCTGACAGCACAACTGAAGGAAGCTTGCAATTTTCTATAAAATAAGAATAGGTCTTTTGATTACAGTAGCAGCATGGTAGAA
>ML780713.1:76131-118838 GCA_009831015.1 Picea engelmannii | reverse complement strand
GAAGTACCTACCTTTGGTAGAGTTTTCCTACAATAACAGTTATCATAGTTCCATCGGAATGCCACCCTACGAAGCTTTGTATGGGAGGCCATGCAGAACACCATTGAGTTGGGATAGACTAGAAGACCGAGTAACAGTTGGGCTAGAATTGATTCAAGAAATGGAGGAGCAGGTGATTCAAATTAGACAGAGACTAAAGGAAGCACAAGATAGGCAGAAAAGCTATGAAGATGCACATAGGGTCGACCGAAGTTATGAAGTGGGAGACCAGGTTTTCATTCGTATCAGGCCTAATAAGAGTACCATACGGTTCAGAAAGCGGGCAAAGTTGTCACCTCGGTTTATAGGGCCATTTAGGATCCAAGAAAAAATTGGACCCGTTGCCTATCGTCTCGTACTTCCACCCCATTTGCATAAAACTCATAATGTATTTCATGTATGTGTTTTACGTCATTATGTTGCTGATGAGTCACATAAACTAAATTGGAAGGAATTACAGGTATCAGACATGGGAACCCTCACGGTAGAACCGTTACGCATATTGGACCGTAGAGTTCGACAGCTCAGGAATCGTCTGGTAGACCAAGTTAAGGTCCAGTGGGACAAGTATAGTCCAGGATATGCTACTCGGGAAGATGCCGAGACACTACGGCGAGACTATCCCTCACTATTTTAACCACTTAGAGAACATGTTTCTCGAAGGTGGGGTGTATGTAACACCACCTTTTGACTTAGACAGCCAGGATTACCTGAGGCCTATACACTTTATTTCCTGGTTATAGTGAAACTATTAAGTGATACACTTAAACTTTAAAATTTATGAACTTTTACGAATGTTTAAATGTTATCGATGATGATGCATGTAATGCGATCTATTATGTGAATGTGAATTTTATGAATGTTTAAATGTTATTGATGATGATGTATAAGATGCGACATACTGTGAGAAAGTGAAAGTAATGAATGTTTAAATACTATTAGAATGATGTTGGATACAATGCAGTCTATTTTGGGCAAATGATAATCTTGTGAATGGGTGACGAGTTCGAATTATGGGATATTATGAAATCTAATTCTAATTGGAAAAAATTGATGTTAAATGTATCGGTACGGGGATACCAAATTGAAATGATGATAGTATGCAATTATATGATGATAATGCATAGAAATGTATGAGTTGTGTTGCAGACGAACCTGCAGGTTATGGGCTATGAAATAGCCAAGACATTATGATGATGAAAGTGGGTGTCAGGATCACTAACCGAGAAACATTATGGTATGAATAATGTATGTGGAATTTATATTGATTTGGATGCATTGCTATGATATGTGGACTAGTGCATGATTTTGGTACTAACACTGCCCAAAACCAAATAAATGATGACAAAACCTCCAGCAACACGGTGCCCCTGTATGGTCCATTGTAGGGTGTTGACCCTAGTTCTATTAGGAGGGGTGGAGGCATTTCCCACCGTGTATCCTCCATTGTAGGGTGTTGAACCTAGTTCTGCTAGGAGGGGTGGAGGCATTTCCCACCGTGTATCCTCCATTGTAGGGTGTTGAACCTAGTTCTGTTAGGAGGGGTGGAGGTGTTTCCCACCGAGTATCCTCCATTGTAGGGTGTGGACCCTAGATATGATTAGGAGGGGTGGAGGCATTTACCACCGTGTATCCTCTGAAACTTGAAGTCATGGGAGAACGGTGCTAGTTCATGCTCCCCAAGATGTGTGATGATGACTGTCAGTTGCCTGCTAGGGAAGTTTGGTCGAGATAGCGACACCTCCACTTACGGGTTCTATTTGGAGTTAGGTCAATATAGTTAATGCTCCAAGATAGTCTAGCAGAGGATGAATAGGAATGGAGTTGGAAGTAGGTTAGGGAGGAAGGATGAGTAGTAATAGATGAGACTATATGGAGATCTGTCTTGTGGTGGAATTTGATGTCGTCCCTTCAAAAAAAAAAAAAAACGTGTATATATGAATATTCATTATTTCGTAACTAAACCATTGTTATTTAAAATAAAATTGTTGAACTGGATAATTATAATTAAAGGATTTCTCAAACAATTGATTGACTGTTGTCTTTTATAAAAGACTACTCTTGCTGACTGGATTGAATGCATACATAAATTACTAAAGGATGACAATTTGATTATTAGTACATGCATGAGAATTGCATGTACTAGCTACACATGCATTTCTTGTACATGTATACTAGTATGTATGAACTTTCTTGACTTACTTACTGATAATGTCAATTACTTGTTATGAATGTGTGAACCATACTCTTTTCCTTTGTACCATCAGACACCTTAACTTCGGGACGAAGTTTCTTGAAGGGTGGGTGTATGTAACGACCCTAGTTGGATAAATGTTTAAATATTATAAAGTAAAACTAATTAGGGGATTAATTCTGGTAACAAGTTATTAATTAAACAAAGATGATTTAATGATCTTAATAAAGTGATTTATTAATTAATTAAAGGATCTAATTGTGATTAATTAATTAAATATTTAACTACAGATCACATTTAATGACCTGATAAATAAATCTAAGAGATCAATGATATATGATATAAAATGGTTGTGTATGCAACAAGGGGATAGCCTATGAATCCCGAGAAGATAAAACATTAAAGGGAGGAGAAGGGACATGCAAGGGGTGGTTGAGGAAGTAACTGCATGAGTCGGTGAAGGAGAATAAGGGAGGAAAGAAGGGGGATGTGAGGGGTATTCGAACGGAGGATGAGGGGGATGGATTCGGGTGACTGTTGGATTTGCTGTGAATAGAGAGTTTATGGCTGTGGCTTTTGATCAGTTGAGGCACCGAGTTGCTGGAGGTTTTGGGCACGGGGGCTAGGATATCCATAGATATCCTGGAGCTAGGTAGTTTTCCTATTTGGCAGGGAGGATAGTAGGTTTTGGGGAAATTATTCTTTGTTTCTGGCAGGGTTGGTCTGTGTTTCAGGTAGCAGGAAGGCAACAACAAGGTAGCAGACAACAAAAATTAGCATCAGAACCAGGTAATTTGTTAAACTATGTGTTTATTTCATTCTTCCATGCAATCATTATTCATTGATAAATCTAAGTTACTGAAGTTGTTGTTATGAAAATCAATATTATGCTATGAAGTTATTGTCTCAGTTTATGAAATGAATTGCTTATGTAATAGAATGATGTTAGAAATATATGGTTGTCACATCCTTTTTCTTTCCTTTTTAGATTGAGGAATTTGTTTTGATCTCATGTCATATGCTTTGAACATCCATTGTCAACATACCATTGGATTATTTAATTCTTGGCATATAAGGCTACTTTACATTATATTTCCTTTTCTTCTCTTTGTTTTTCCTTCTATATCTTCTTATATTTTTCTTCTAGACAGTTGGAAATACTTGTCTTCATGGAATCTTTTGATATTATATAATTACTATCTTTATGACCATAATTGTTGCATTTGTAGCATTCAATATTGTAATCTTGTAATGGAGAAAATGAATTACAATTTCTACTCCTTTGATTTCTACTAGACTTTTTGTTATTATGACCATATCCGTGAATACTTTTATGATATTTCTTTCTATAATATTTACAATCTAATGCTTTATGCCCAAAATTATGACAAGAAAAACAATAGCCAAGAAAGAGTTGTTGATACCTTTTTGGGGGAGTTCTTCGAGTATTATTTCTGCTATACTCATTTATTTTTGGAGAGAGTGCAGATATTTGTTGATTAGAGACAGACTTTATCTAGTTCATTTCTCTTTTAAAGGAACTGTGAAGGGTATTTGCACAAGTCCTTTGATTTTTATTTCTTTTATGTATTCCATATTTTGAGCCTTTATTAGTTTCCTTGTGATCAAAACCTAGTCCAACCTTATTACTTGATGGTGTTTGGCTATTAAGGATGTCATCCAAAATTTTTGAACTACTTTCAAGCTTTGAAAGGTTAGTGTCTTTCTCAAGTTTCCTTCTTAGATGAACTATTTCAGCCTCTAATCTTTGACAATTTTTCTCCTTGTCATTAAGTTGTTTACTTAAGAATTCTTCAATTTTTTTATCTTCTTGTAGTTGAGTTTTAAAGTCAACAATGATTTGTTTTTATTTTCTTGATGATTTTTGAAACTTCCTCTTCTCTTGATTTTTATCCCTCATAATCTAATAATTGTTCTTTTAATGATTTGTTCTTCCTTTTATATTTTCTCAATTATTCAAGAGCATTAATAAGTTCGTCTTCAAGGTATACTTCTCCTTCAACTTCAAAGTTTCCTTCATCTCCATTATTACCTTCAGTAGTATCAATTTGAGTTTGTATTCCCATAAATAGAATTTATGTGTTGTCATCTTCACTCATGTCAAATTAACTACTATCTTCTTTGGAGTAAAAGTTTTTCATTTTGTAGAATTTCTTCTTGTTTCCAGTTTTTCCCTTTTTATGTTCTTTATGCTTATAAGTTTCTTCATCATCACTATCTTCTTCTTTAGATAGGGACATTGTTACACATTATTTTCGTCACTCTTATGACCATTAATTATGTAAACCTATCCTTTGACTTTAAAAGGATCAATGGCCTGAATCCTTGAAGAAGAATGAAGACATATTTTCCTAGAAAGATGAAAATGATCTTTTCCTTTGTAAAAACCTTATAAATATGGATCATCGCACTCTGTTACGTGTTAAGGGTGTGAATATCTATGATTTTTGCAAGCTGCACCACACTGGCCTGCGACATCATCCTACTCTTCTCAATATTAAGGGTGCGACGATTTTTGGTATGACGGAAAAAGAGAATCTTCTCGATCCTTCTAGAAAAGAAGCTTCAAGGGTGAGTTGGCCTCCAATCGGTTTGGGTCTGATTCACATCCATAATATCATGGGATCATCTTAACCTCCTCACCCTATCTTTTTCAGCCTATAAAAGGAGAGGATTTCTCATTGGGGAAGATTAGATTTTGAGATTTTTAGCTTTGGGTATGTTTGAGTCATTTTTGTAGCTTGGAGTTTTTGGGCCTATGTTGGCTTTGAGATTTGCTTTGTAAATATAGATTGTGAGTGACTTTCAAATATACAGTCACATAATCCATGGAGTAGAAGTGTGTGGGAAGTAAGGAGCTGTTTGAAGGGACCTTACAACATCAAGGCATTGGTTGTATTATCCTTTTCATATTTCTAATACAACAATATATTTATTTCCCATAAAATTGTTCTTATTTTATTGTATGACTCCTTGATCACATACATAGGTTTTGTTGAGTATACATTGTTGCTTTCACTTCGTTGGCTTGTGTCCTTTTACAGGTTCAACATACCATAAGCCTTGGAATGGAATGAGGATGACACTAGCGAGGACAAATGACATTTAAAAGGTATGCCATTTATCTCTTGTTAGTTAGTATTCCTGATGATTAAAACTTAGGGAAATTTTTATATTCTGTCTTGTTTTGTTCTAGTTTTGGGGTGAAACTAGGGGAATCAGTTTGTGTCAGCACTTACCGATTTGTCTTATAACAAAATTGGTGACCATACTGGGGATCGACTTCTTTTGTTTTTTTTCTTCTTATTTTCTTTTAGCCTTCCTTCTTTTGATCCATTTCATTCTCTAAGTCTGTGGGTGATCCATCTTGACTCCATGGTTCTGAAAGTTCATTGAGAAACTTTTTCATTCTTCCAAATTTTCCTTATATTCAAACATCATCACACTGTGTCTTATTTTAATCCTACGACGATTCTTCATCGTCGCACTCTACTTGTGTGAACCAGGGTGACAACGTCGCACTGTGTCATACTTTCACCCTATGACGATCCTACATATTCACACTATACCTTTCTATAGCCTGCGATGATCCTACATCATTGCATTATTTTCTGCATCCTGTGACGATTCCTGTAGGAATTGTTGGAGCGACAATCAATTTTCTTTTTTTTCCCATATTTTTCTTTACTTCTTGGGATGAAATTTTATCTTTGGTGAATGATTCTTTGCAGCATGGTTTGCATCTTTTAGCCTAAATTTGATTGTTTCTCAAGCATTGAGAGTCTCTTTCATAACCTTCATAGTTTTATCTTTGACTTCTTGATAGCAAGGGTATAATCTCGAGGCTTCATCCTTGAGTGCTTTCTAGATAAGTTGTTATTGATTTTTTCCTTTGAGTGTCTTTATGTTACAAAGAACTCTATTTCTTTAGAATTATTTAGTGGAAGAACTTATTTTTCTTTTATTGAATAGTTCATGTTAAAAGAGAAAATTGATTTGGGTTTCTTTATTTTCAAAGAGATTTGATATTTGTGTTAGCTATATTTCAAACAAAAATTTTGATTTCTTGCTTTGCATTAGATTGGGGGAATCCTTGCATTTGAAGTAGCAAAATTTCATGGTTTTTGGCATTTTTGGTCTTGAATTCGTAAAAAAAAATTCTGAAGATGATAAGAATGCGGGGGGAAAGAATCGTATAATGGTGTACAGTCTCTTTGGCTAATTTCTTGAAGATCTTGATATTGATGAGTTTAATAAAATTTTAGGACATTGTGCATCTAGGAATGATAAACGTTTTCTCCTTCTCATAATATAGCTTTCATTGAAGTGAAATAATTGCATTCTCATTTCCTTGAATTTTTTTAGAATCAGTCAAAACATCATTTAGTCCACACCATTTTCCGATTGAATAAACAACAGCCTTAAAATAAAGCACTTATAAAAATTGATTAGGCATTTTTATATTTTCTAGTAGAAAACCTACATTAGCTTGAGGTGTAGGGCTTTGGAATAGGTTGAAATGATAAATTTCCAAAGATATCAAACAAACATAGAATATTGTTCTAGGGAGCGGTAAATCCACTTATTATATTTTGTCCCGTGAAGCCCTTATAACACAAGGTTCAATTACAAGGTTGCATTAGGGCCGACATAGTTACTCACCCTACATTTTTAGTCTTAGTGTAGAGATTGCGTGTATTATTGGGAGTCACTTGAGAAGAAAATATTGTGTGGAACTTATCAAGGAAATTTTAGGCTTAGATACCCTACGCTTTCACATGTATCGGACTATCGATTGCTTCCCTAGGCATCATTGTCGGAATTGGTAAACTTAGTAGCCTACATATTTAGAGTCTTTACACAAGGTGACTATGGAGGGGAAAGTCTTCATTGTACCTAGAATTGACATTGGCCAAACTCACTCGAAATCCTTGGAGGGTATACCCATGATTATGTGTGTGAGCTTACAACAGGGTGTCATTCTATTAAGTAGGTCTTCAACTTAACTTTTCCACCCACTCTATATCAACCTCGTCTTATATTGTTCTCGTGACGTTGCATTTCATCACCAACTAATGCGTTCATTGTGAGGAGTTTTTGTTTGTTTGCTTGCTTCCTAGATTTTTAGTGTGTGTTGTTTAATTTCCCTAGCATACTCTAGATTAGATTTTTGTTTAATGGGGTTGATTCCCAGAACTACCAATGAATAAAACCCTGCTCCAGGGGAGTCTTTTGTTTTTCCTTCTTATGGAAACATTGTTCCTCCTCACATCGCTACTTTGAGCCTTTTGGGTCTCACAATTGGATCATCGGTATGGTTGTTTTCCACTCATGTAATCCCAAATGCAGCTAGTGATGTGGTTGTAAGAAATTCCCCCCTAGAGCATCAACCTCATGTTGATCCTTCACCTTCTTCACCTTCTTCACTTGCAAGGTCTTCTTCTCCTAATGAAAGATCTGAAGCTAGTAACCCGGTGGATAAGAAGAGAAAAGGAAGATTAAGAAGAAGAAAAATAAGAAAGGTCCCAAACATCCAACCACTTCCAGACATGTTGGAAAACAACCAGTTACCGATAATCATGCTTAGAGTGTTTATGATGCCAATATCACCCAAACAACCCGTAAGCCCAAGTAGCCTTATAGGCTTTGTAAGGGTAGCCATCTTCTTAAGGATTTCCTTGGTCTATCCAAGTTTATAGAAGCATTGTATACACACCCTCACCAGACCATATCGTTAGCTGCTAAATAACATGATGATGACCTCCCATCAACTAGTCAATATATCATTGGGAAGAAGAAAAGTAGAGTCAATTTTCCTTGTAGGTTATGCAGAAGAAGTCATCAAACTCACCTTTTCCCTTGTATGGACAGAGACTCAAAATTACTTGAAGATATGACTATTTCATAGCCTCAACATCGAGTTTCTTATTGAAACCTTACTTTTAACCCACCTGTAGTTGATGGAATGATCAATATGGTCCCTTCATTGGTCATTTTGTTTGATCAGGTACTCAATCTGGTCACATACTTAGTTGAACCAACTAACAAAGTGGTTGATCCGATACCATCCTCGGGGGATCCCACTCTCCCATTAGAGAGTGGAACCCAAGCGGTCGATCCATATCGATCCATTAACCCCATTCTCCCCTTGGAGAATGCAACCCAAGTGGTTGATCTGATCTCTTCATTGGTCTATCCTACTCTCCCACTAGAGAGTAAACCCGATACTTCCCATGTTTTTCTCATTGATACAGAAACTATCATGCTGGGGGGAATTCCTCCTTCTCCCGTGGAACCCCTCCCAAGTAATGAGGCCATGCTTTTTGATTGGGGTGCACTGACTACACCTTATCTTCCCTCTCACATTCCTTTCAATATTATAGTACAAGTTTGTGGTCGGGAAGCTCCTCAAACGTTGATAGATGAAGGTGGGTCTATTGGTATTTTTTCCTCCATTCCTTGGAAAGTTGTGGGTTTTCCTCAACTTGTTTTGGCTACACAAAATCTGTTATCTTTTAACATAAGAACTAGTCAACCTTTAGGGACCCTTCCTCAGTTTCCTGTAAAATTGGGAGGGAAAATTGTCTTTATTGATGTTATGGTAGTCCAGGATCCCTTGGATTTCGATTTACTCCTTGGGCGAGATTATGTTTATGTCATGAAAGCTATTGTGTCCACTCTTTTTCGTGTGATATATTTCCTTCATGATGAAAGAATTGTGACTATCAATCAACTTTCATTCATTGGTCCTAACTTCAACTCAATGACCTCCCTCAATGGTTCTTATATGAAGATGGTATCGCCCCTGCCACATGTAAACTATGTGGTGTTGTCTTCCATGCCTTCAATTGTCGATGTAGATGAGCCTCTCACTATAAGCTCAATCTCTTATGACTTGGATCTGGTAGTTGACATGGTGATCTCTTCGGTAGGGATATTGGACCCTGACCTCCTTACCCCTATCACAACCCTCAATATGTGTTCTTTCCATAGTGTGTTTCCTCCATTGAGTGAAGATATCTTGGAATCCATGAGAGCATTTTGTCCCATGAAATGGTTTCCTTCTGGAACATATTCCTCTTGGAATCCATGATCAAGAAGAAATTTTTGAGCATGGTTTTCTGATTTCAATCTCGTTAAAAAAAGAAACCATATACGAGGATAGTTTTTTGTCTCTGTGGAAACCTCATTAAAAAATGAAACATAGTTTATGAGGATAGTTTTTTGTGTCTCTGTGGAATCCTCATTAAAAAATGAAACAGAGATTACGAGCATTGTTCATGTTTCTATGTCAATCTCGTTAAAAAATGAAAAAGAGGTCTAGATATTGAACCTAGACTCTCGAGCATAGTTCATGTTCCTATGTCAATCTCGTTAAAAAATGAAATAGATTTTTCCCCCTTCTTCAGTTGAGTTAAGTACTTCATTACGTATAGTATTTGAATCTTCATTTCATCCTCTTGTGCTTTTGCATGAAACAAATCTTAGGGGGAAATGCTTCTAGCCTCTGGACTTCATGTTGAAGTTAAACTGCTAGCTTCTTAAGTTGGGGGATAAGTACCAACCATCCCTGGATAATGTGTTGGGACGTCTCAAGCATAGATTTCTCTAGTTCAAGATTGTGTAAAAATTAAACCACCTACCTCTAGCATAGTTTCCTATGGTTCAAGCTTGTGTAAAAATGAAACCAGGTCCAAGAACAATTTTTTTTAGTTTTAATCTTGTGTAAAAATAAAATCTATCCCAAGCATAGTATTGTTTTGTTTTAAGCTTGCGTAATAATGAAAACAATCCCGAGCTCATTATTTGTTCTTTATCGTGCTCGTAAATACCTGAGAATGTAATCGAGTTAACATTTATCACTTTTTCGGACTCGTAATGGAAATACAAAAAAGGAACCCCCCTATAGTCTTCTTTTAAGATCTTTTCAGACTCTCTAAACATGAAAAAGTTTGTGAGAAATCTTGTTATTTTCACATTCATAAAAGTATTTGAAAAAAACATCTCATGAGATGTAGATTATCTCTTTTTCGGTCTCGTCGGACTAACTTACAAAAAATGACATTTTGGAGTTTTCTTTAAGTGTTTTTCAGACTCTCTAAACATGAAAAACCCCCGAGTTTTCTTTCTTTGGACTCATAAAAAAAAAATTGAAAGGCCCATATGGGACTGAACCACTCCTTCCTAGGGTTTGTTAAACATACTACGAGGGACTAATCTGAAGGATGAACTTACTATTCAAGCATATGTTATTATCCTAAAGATTGTGTAAAAATAAAGAGGTACTCGCCATAAATGGTCTGGGGGAATTGGGAAAGAAATGTATCTAAACCTGTATTATATGGAAGAGTCTCTTTTGAACATGACATCCTTTCACTCACTTTATGTCTAGGTTGGAAAATCCACTTGTCTCTTGATCATACTCCTTTATAATATTACAAATTGGTCTATGATCCCTGTTGTTGAGTCAATGTTTCCAAGACAGTTGTCGTGTTGTCAAAATGTTCAAAGAGAAGTTCAACCAAGAAATCTTTCTATTGTGTCAGCCATTTCTGCAGTTCTTAAGTCTTCTATTGCATCGACCATCCCCGAGTCAATCCTAAATCACTTTTTACTCTGATCTACTTCAAATATTTTTACTCGTTTCATGTCATTGATGGGGGATACATTAAGGCCCTCCTATGGTGCGTATTTTCCTATCAACTTAAAATCATTATCCAGGAATTCGACTTAGAAAATAATTGGTACCATGGAACTTGCATGCTTCAATGGAAGGTTTCCTCTCTTTTGACAGTAGGCTTTCATTATTGACCCCTGATCGTGAGATTTCGTCAAGTGTTCGATTTCATCTCATAAATTCACACATGTTGGATTGTACTAGTGTACCTTGGGAGTCATTGACATTAATGGCGATTTCCCTTACACTTGTTAAAGGTATACACTAGTGAACGGTAATCAAGTGGTTTCTACCATATTCGACTTTAGTACATGTATTCGCATGGTTAGATTCATACTATAGAGTGGTGGAGATGAAGACCCTGAATCTTTTTTGATAGATTCAGGTTGCGTTGGAGTATATCCTATGTACTTTTGCATAGATCCACAATGTGTGTCTTGTGGCTATGTTCAAATTTGAGTCTTTAACACATAGATCCCAAATGTATTTTTGGTGGTGTTATAACCCTATATTTCATAGGATCAGAGGGTGACTGAGATTTCATCCTTCAGAGATGTTATGTGGTAAATCATATTCCATCCTGCAAATAATTTACCAAAGGAAGAAGGGGAAAGAAAAAATCAGCAAGGTCAGCAGAGTCAAAATACCCCTTGATTGGTTAGATTAGGTTAAATTTGGCATAAAAATGTAAAATTATGGTGTAAAAAGGAGAAAATTAAGCCTAACGCTACCCTGTGCATATGTTTTATCATAAGTATGCTTAGCAACAAGACATTTTTCCTTGTAGCTCGTAAGTCTCGCACTAATATCCCTGACAACAACCATCGTGCTCAGATCAATGACCCTCGATACATTTCAGACCCCCCAAGAATTTCTTCCTTTAACGATGGGGGGAAGGTCCAGAATTGCGGTTTTCCCCAGGCGGGCCTACCAAACATGGATATTTAGCATTATTTTGGATCCCCCCCCATAATCCCTCTTACCATCTACCCACCCCCCCTCCAAAATCCTTCAAAACCTCACTCCAATACCATCTGCGCTCCCACTAACACATGTCTTCCATTCATATTCTCACCTACTCATGTCGCTCTCCTTCATGCTCCTGTTACCTTTCTCCTTTCACCACTTGTCCTTCATCCTATCACATCCACTCACCCTTCCACTTACTCTCTAGCCTACACGTCACCTCCCTATTAACCGTCACCTCCCGATTACCCGTCATCTCGTGCTTACATGTACCTTCCTTTCTCTACCATGTGCACTCCCGTCCATGCTTCCCCTGTCATCTCTCGCCACTTGTCCCCTCTTTCCCTACACTTCACCTCCCGCTTACACACACTTCTACTTAAATGTCATGTATCCCTATCGCTTACACTCCTTCATCTACTCATCCCATCTCCACTAGACACTTGCCCCCACGTCATCCTATATGTAAGCATTGTGCTCCTCCCAAAAATGTTTTTGACCAGTCATCTTCCGAGGCAATTTACAAGATAACCAGGGATAATTTTGAGAAACCAAAAGAGGTGTTTTCTCAGCACGAACGAAGGAAAAATAACATTTTTCAGTATGTTTACAGGTGTCACCTATTTGGAGAATTGAGAGAATCTTTGGGGCCTATTTTCATGATTTATTTGCTCCTTGTTTTACACATCTTTTTCAAACGCATACCGCAGACATATGGAGATGAATTTCATAAAACCGAGAGAGGTGTTTACTCAAAACAAGGTGATCTACAAACACCTGCCCCATATTTTACACAACTATATTAGATTGTGATATTCTAAGACCCCTTTGGACCCCATTTTTCATAATTTTGGGGGCAAATATTCAAAATGACAGATGGAAAAGAACATAAATTGAAGGCGCATATCACCCACAGATCCCATCAAAATAGTTTCATATCTCTAAATTAATCTCAACAAACCTCTATGACTGTAATAGTTAGTTTATATTTTTCTTAAAATAAATCCTGCTCATTTATGACAGGATCATTGTAAATAACTTATAAATACTTCTGATTTCGAAGTATGAAGGGTTGGGACATGTTTATAAGATAGGACCAATATTGTAAAGTAGTTCACGAAGTCCCCTTTAATAAAATTTCAGTAATACAAGATAGTCTTTTCAGGATTCCTGTGGCATGTCTATTTGGTGAAGTGTCTCTCCTGTAATATGTTTTCCCTGTTACATATTGTTTTCTTTCTGAATTATTCAATAGAATATTAAGAGTAGAATTTGTTTGAAAGTACACTTTGTTTCTTCCTTTTGGATAATTTCTATGTTTTCTACTGGAGGGTTAGTTCCAGAATTCTTAATTTCTCTTCTACAATCCTCTTTCCTCACCTTTTCTTTCACATCACTCAACAATCTCAAGAATCCAACAAAGGTTCCTATCCTTCCCTGTAAGTTTTCCTGTAGAAACTTCCTTGATTGAATTATGCCTCTTTGACTCCATTTCCCAATGGCCTTGCCTTCTTGTTCCAACCAACAATCTAAAAACCAAACCTCGTACTATCATAAGTGGCCTAAAATTCCCAAAAAACAAATCTAAATCTAATAGAGAGGTCCCTCTCTGAGTTTAGGAGGGCTATATCCTAGACTCCAAAGTGGTTTTGTGGTTACCTCTGTCCATTTCTTCCTCAACCTCAGAAATTACAGAGCGTTAATATAGTGGCGACCATACTAGGGAATTTTCCTCAGAAAATAATATCAAGTTAAAAATATGAGTACTGATGGTGGGAAGTGATCAGACATAAGGAGGTTGAATCATCCACCTAGAGACTCCAATCAACTCCAATCAGTTTCAAAGACTCTACTGGAGGAAGAACCTGAAACATGACAAGACAATGTGAAAAGATCGGGTATGCAAGTTGGAATTTTATCGAAGACATAATAGTTTTTATTTTTAATTATTTCTTCTCTTTTTATCATCCCGACCAATACCATATTGTTGAAACTTATGTTGATCAAATTCAACCTGATGATCCTCAAGATATCAAGCTTAGTTTTATAGTCCCTGTACATATTCCTACACCTGTAAATATTCCAGATAGATACAAGCCCCTTGTATTACCTCCTATACTCCATGATTTCCCTGCAAATTATTACAAATATCTTCCCAGGTTTTATGGAGAATATGGTAACATCACTGCTGAGAAACACATTTAGGGTTTTGAGATTTTTCTTGATAATTTTGAGGTTGAGGAAAATGATGTATACATTAGAAGTTTTCCTCCATATTTGCAAGAAAGAGCTAAGGAATGGTTCAAAAGTTTTCCAGCTGCAAGAATATCCAATTTTGATCAGTTTGTAGAAGTCTTCCTCAGTAAATGGGAGATCAAGAGAAATATTTTTCTTATTTTAGAAGAGTATGATGATTTGAAAAGACATCCATGAGAAACAATGCAACACTTTTCAGCCAAATTCAATCAAGTTAACAATTCAATGCGTGTTGATATAAAACCTCCTCATAGTTTAGATTTCTTACACTACCCATATGCCTTTGAGACATAAATGACATTGCAATTGAGAGAAAGGAACACTACAACCCTCAAGGAAATGTAGGATAGTGCAATAAGTGTGGAAGCTAATTTGTTGATCAAAAGCTCAAGGTTGAAGGCAGAAAAAAGAAATAACATACAAAAGAAGCATATGATATCTTCAGAGGTGAAGCTAGACATTTTGGCAAATGCAATGAAAGAGATGATGCTGAAAGTTATCATGAGAAATGAACTTATTGTCCAAAAGCATCATGTTACATTGGTTACAAAGAAATAAAGGGTCATTGTTCCCAAGCATTTTGCATCTCATTCTTGGTATCATAGATCAAAAAATGATTATTTTATGTATTCAATTCACAACATGGTCAATGATGAAATTAAAAATCATCCTGCAAGCAAAGGAGAAATCAATTGATGTGATGTGTATGTTTGATGAAATTTCTGTCATGAATGATATACCCAACTATGATCAATATTATGATGACTACATTAAGGTCGATTCTTCAAATAAAACTGAGGTATGTTGTTGGGAAGGAAGAAGATAGGTTACAGATCAAATATGACAATCATCCTATGCATGTTAATTATCATAACAATGAGGGAAGTGCAGAAAATCTAAGAGTAAGTTGTAAGTCTTTGCTCGTATGTTTTTCTTCATTTCAATTTATGAGAGAAAATTATAATAAAGTTTTCAAGAGTAGGAATGGAAAATTTTCTGATGAGTCAGTTGAAGATATCATATGTGGTATGGAAGTTGTTCTAAATTTGGAATCACAGCCTCTGAGTCATATTGATTTTCAAACCACAAATGAATTGATGCAGCATAATTGTGTACCATTAATTTTTGGTTCATTTAAGTTTTTGAAGAAAAATGATGCTAGTATCCCTAAATAAAGGAATGGTAAAACTACAGAAAATCATGTAGTCACATTAGAGTCATTGCAACCAATGCAACAGTCATTTCAGTTTCTACAGGACCCAATAGTTGATGTGTTGGATGATTTGTGTAGTCAATGTCATGTTGCATTCGCTAGATGTGGGATTAAAATAAGTTATGATATAAACATGATTAGGTAGTCAATTTCCTGGTTTGGTTCAATAGGAATCTCATTTCAAAGGTTATCAGAAAATATGTAGTTAAATCAGAAGGTGTATGAATTCCCAGTCATGACCTTAAATTGGCTGAATTTGAATATCAAGGAATAGGTCATGTCTATCATGATCCTATAGCTATCTATATGAAGGAGTTTTTCACTTCAGAGATCCAATCAATTTCCAATACCTCTCTTATTTTTTATGGTGCCAAAGCTCTAGGTTATGAAGATCATGTTGAAAATCATTTCCTAGTTCCCTTACAAGCTCTGCTTCTGATGTTTGTTAAAAATGGTGAAGGAGTTGCGTCTTTGGATCATATGTTGCATTGGCTTCATTGGCATTTTTCCATTACCTAATTAGACAAAATTTAATCATGTTAGAATAGGATTATGTGTACATAAATAAGCTTACTAGGTAAGCATGTTTTTAATAGTTAGTTTTTGCAGTGTGAAAATAAGCTCAGGGTTGTGAGCATATTTTCAAATGTCTTTCGAGTTGAGATTCAATATACAGATTAGTTTTCTGCGCGAAGTGTAGCCATGAAGGATATTGGATAGAATAGGTTGCATATTTTGGGATCATCCCTATGGATCAGGCCACTAGCCTATGGTGTTCTTGGAACCTCAGAAGGAGAGCACCATCCCCAAGTGGAGCCACTATTATAACCCTATATTTCATAGGATCAAAGGGTGACTGAGATTTCATCCTTCAAAGATGTTATGTGGTAAATGATATTCCATCCTGTAAATAATTTCCCAAATGAAGAAGGGGAAAGAAAACATCAGCAGGGTCAACAAAGTCTAAATACCCCTTGATTGGTTAGATTGGGTTAAATTTGGGATACAAATGTGAAATTATGGTGTAAAAAGAAGAAACTTAAGCCCAGCGCTACCCAACACATAATTTTTACCCTACGTTTTTTGAGCGACAAGACATTGTGTCTTGTAGCACGTAAGTCTCACGCTAATCTCCCCGATGACACTTATCACACTCAGATCGATGACCCTTGATACATTTCAGACCCCCCCGACCTTTTTGCCTTTAATAGTGGGGGGGGGGAGGGGTCTGGAATGGTGGTTTTCCCCAGGTGGACCCTACATAACATGGAGCCTCCACATTATTTTGGACTCCCCCATCCTAATATCACTTACCATCTACCCCCTCTTCATAATCCTGCCAAACATCCACTCCAGTACCACCTGCACTCCCTCTTACACTTGTCTTCCACTCACCTTCTTGCTTGCTCATGTCGCTATCCTTCGTTCTCACATTAACTTTCACCTTTCACCACCTGTAATCCAACCTATCACATCCACTCACCCTTTCTCTCACTCTCTAACCTACATGTCACCTCACAACTACCCATCACCTCCCTATTACTCGTCATCTCCCGCTTACA
Source organism: Picea engelmannii (assembly GCA_009831015.1). Classification (NCBI taxonomy): domain Eukaryota; kingdom Viridiplantae; phylum Streptophyta; class Pinopsida; order Pinales; family Pinaceae; genus Picea; species Picea engelmannii. The sequence goes on along the minus strand of ML780713.1, from coordinate 101,910 downwards.
TGTACCTTCCTTTCTCTACCATGTGCACTCTCATCCACTCTTCCCCTCTCATATATTGCCACTTGTCCCATCTTTCCCTACACGTCACCTCCCTCCTACACACACTTGCTCTTACATGTTATCTATCCCTATCGCTTACACTCCTTCATATACTCATCCCATATCCACTGGACACTTTCTCCCACGTCATCTTATATGTAAGCATTGTCCTCCTCCCAAAATGTTTTTTGAAAAGTCATCTTCCGAGGCGATTTAAAGGATAACCAGGGAGAATTTGGAGAAACCAAAAGAGGATTTTTCTCAGAACGGACCAAGGAAAAATAACTTTTTTAAATTCTTTTACACGTGTCACGGATTTGGAGAGTTGAGAGCATATTTGGGGCCTCTTTTCAATATTTATTTGCTCCCTGTTTTACACATATTTTTCAAACGCATACCGCAGACATATGGAGAGGAATTTCATAAAATCAAGAGAGGTGTTTACTTAGAACATGCTGATATACAAAAACCTCCCCAAGATTTTTCACAACTATCTCATATTGTGATATTCAAAGACCCCTTTGGACCCCATTTTTTATAATTTCGGGGAAAAAGAGTCAAAAGGACAAATGGAAAAGAACAAAAATTGAATGCACGGATCAACCATGGATCCCATCAAAACAATTCCATATCTATGAATGAATATGAACAAACCTCTATGATTGTAATAGTTAGTTTATTTTTTTCTTAAAATAAATCCTGCTCATTTATGACAGGATCATTGTAAATAACTTATAAATACTTCTGATTTCAAAGTATGAAGGGTTGGGACATGTTAGTAGGATATGACCAATATTGTAAAGTAGTCCACGAATCCCCCTTTAATCAAATTTCAGTAATACAATACAAGCTTTTCAGGATTCCTGTGGGATGTCTATTTGGTGAAGTGTCTCTTCTGTAATATGTTTTCCCTGTTACATATTGTTTTCTTTTTGAATTATTCAATAGAAGATTAAGAGCATAATTTGTTTCAAAGTACACTCTGTTTCTGGATTTTGGATAATTTCTATGTTTTCTACTAGAGGGTTAGTTCCATAATTCTCAACTTCTATGCTACAATCTTCTTTCTTCACCTTTTCTTTCACATCACTCAACAATCTCAAGAATCCAACAAAGGTGCCTATCCTGACTTGTAAGTTTTCATGTAGAACCTTCCTTGATTCAATTATTCCTCTTTGACTACATTTCCCAATGGCCTTCCCTTCCTATTCCGACCAACAATCTAAAAACCAAACCATGTACTATCATAAGTAACCTAAAATTCCAATCAATCAAATATAAATCTAATAAAGAGATCCCTCTATGTGTTTAGGAGGGCTAGATCCTAGACTCCAAAGTGGTTTTGTGGTTACCTCTATCCATTTCTTCCACAACCTGAGAAATTATAGGGTGTTAACATTCATATTTGAGTCATATTGGCATGCATCCATAGTGTATGTTTGGTGTCCATGACCTATATTACTTGAGATGTATCTTTGCATGTTGACATTTATTCTTTGAGTCATTTGTATTCTGAGTATGGGAATGCCTACCACGGTGATGATGTATTATTGTACTGTATTTCCTTGTTTGTTGGCAAGTTTCCGATCGACATGTTCCTTGTTCCCAACACACGCTTGGAAAAGTATTTTAGCTATCACTCTGTTCTAAATTCATACTTTGGGAGGATTATTGTTACACATTATTTTCGTCACCCTTATGATTGTTAATTATGTAAACCTATCCTTTGACTATAAAAGGATCAATGGCCTGAATCCTTGAAGAAGAATGAAGACATATTTTCCCTTAAATATGAAAATGATCTTTTCCTTTGTAAAAACCTTATAAAGAGTGATTGTCGCACTTTGTTCAGTGTTAAGGGTGTGATGATATAGGATTGTTGCAAGTTGCACCACACTGGCCTGCGGCATCATCACACTCTACTTAGTATTAAGGGTGTGATGATTTTTCATATGAAGGAAAAAGAGAATCTTCTCGATCCTTCTAGAACATAAGCTTTGATGGTGAGTTGTCCATTGATTGGTTTGTATCTGAGTCACGTCCATGATCTCATGGGATCATCTTAACCTCCTCACCCCATCCTTTTCATCCTATAAAAGGAGAGGAGTTTGTTGAGGAAAAGATATGAAATAATCTTACTCAAGCATTTTCAGATTTTTCTTGGCTAAGGAAAGATAGATGGGAATATCACCCTATGTTTATAGCCTCAAAAATTGTTTCCTAATCCACAAGCATTAGTTACAAGGGATTAGGTTGATTTTTTATAAATAAAATATTGTTGTAAAATTCAACCTTTTTATATAATTTTTTGAATATAATAGATGCAAAAGTAAATGTGGAGACAAAATAAAAAATACCAAGTCACAAATTAACACAAATGAGAGAAAATAGAAATCACTTATTTCATTCCAAGAAATCAAAAGAATCATTCTCTTTACAAAACTCCCTCGGGGAGTTTGGACTAAAGTAAAACTTAGATGTCCCCGATGAAAACCATACAAAAGGACTTCTGACAGAATGTAAAAAATTGAAATTTAAAAGATGGATCAGCTTGCCACAGCTTGTTGGCCACTTGAATCTACACAATATCCTTTATCATTCATGAAATTTATTTCATAATCAGACAAGTCTACATAAACTATCAAAGATAGATCAACACCTGTGAAAAAAAATTGTCTGAATGATGTAATTCATCCTTGAATTTTTTTTTCTACAATAGGACCTTGTTGTCATAAAAGAGAATTAGGATTTTAATGAATTGAATAATGAATGAAAGATGAACTATCTCAATAAAACTCAAGAGTAGACCTTAGTGTGCTTTCTCCTTCTATTCTCCCCTTTGTTCTGCCTTCTCTTTTTTCCTTTAAACAATCAAAATTAGTTGAAGTAGTTCAACTACTTCTTTTAGTTAAGTTAACTAAAACACAACTAACTTTTAGTCTAGAGGAAGAATTAATATAATAATAATAAGCGTCTTTAATAAATAATAACTAGTAGGTGAGACCCCTTGCGACTCCCTTTAGTTTCTTAACAAAAATAAACACAACTAGTCGATCCATCAAACACATCCCTCCTTGTGGCTCCCATCATCATTATCATAATTTGAAAATTAATATCAATGATATTTTAAACCATATCCAAAAAATGTAATATCCAAAATATCCAAAAGTAGTATGTTGTCCAAAAACTTCAGCAGTCAACTGTTCTCAACAATCAATAAATACATATACTCAAAAACCATATTTTCCACTTTGCGAGGAAATTATCCCTTTGTTGTTGTTGTATCCCTTTGATTTCTTTGAATTATCCTTAGGTTGTGTGGAGCCTTTATGATAGATATCACTGATAACATGAGAGATGTCATCTCTCAAGTGCATGCAGGATGAAACAGATTTGGTTGAATCACTTGAGGGAGAGGAGGGGGAAGACAAAATGTTTCCTTTATCATGTTTATGGTGGGCTTCGGTTTTGAGTCTCTTTCTTGCGTGGGAAGACTGTACAAGTGAGTGTGCGGGGAAAATTTGGACAATTCAGTTAACCGGTGGAGGAGGAGTAGGTAGAGACAAATTGGGCCAACCATGATGTTGGGAGACTGTTGGGTGAACAATATATTGTCATCCATCATTTTCAGGTACTTCATGTTGTAATGAGACATGAGGGGGAACTGGGATACCGAGGACATGTTGGGGTTGGAAGGGATGCTTTTCTGGCCTAGGTTGAACTACCCCTTTTCCAATCCAGTTGAAAAATCTATCTTGGAGTAGTTGGTTTAACTCGTGTGGATCTACATCAAAATGTATCACAAATCTTGGCCTTCTCGAGCCTCTGTTCCAATTATCTCTTCCCCTGTTATTTCATCCATGGCTTCCTCTGTTGAAGAAGCTCATTCATGTATGCAACATTTATTAGAAAATAACTTCTTAAACAAACCATAGATGACATCCCTTTAAATATGAAACAAAGTTTGGCTCAACAACACATCAGACCCATGCAATCCAATCCATAAAATTGTTTAATACTTGTTAATGAGAAGGCGGTGAATAAGGGTTCTGGGATATCTTAGGGGGTTGTATTGAGAGGAAAAGTGATAAAATGAAAGGGAGTAGAACATGAATACTGCTCAACAAATCATTAAACAATCAATTGTGTTATAATAAAAAATCGTGTAAACTGTAACCCATCTCCGTGTCATACTTTTAATTGTTGCAATACAAAGTTTCCACTCAGTTTTAATTTAATTTTAAGAACAAGGCGTGCAAAGTGAATCTGGGAATGTGATGAGATTTGTAATGTGCGAAAAAGTGAGAGAATGACAGAGAAATTAATGGATATTGTTCATAAAACAAATTAAGAAATCAATAATCATAACTGTGTATTAGAATCAATCCAAAAAGCACCAACGTTCACTACTTCTCAATTTTATATCAAACTGTCTTTTGTTTCAATAATTTAATTTCCCTGAATTTCTCAATTCAAAACAGTCCGTGCAATCATAAATTATAACAAAACATTCAACAGTTCTATTTAATCAAGTTTTGATCCTTTTCTTGCTTTTATTTTAAAATAATCAAGAAAATTCACAGTAATATGCTCGACACCTATCCCTGATAATCCATAATGCATCACGATAATAATTAACATCCATTGTTTAACAATTTATAATCAGGTGTAATTAAAATATACACATGTGTTTTTTCAAATACGAACATACTTCCAAAATGTGCTCGATTACAGAGAGTCTTCATCATATCAATCGACCAGATCTTGCAATGAAACACCAGACAACATTAAACCCAAGCCTTATCATTGTTGATATATCTTCATTTTTAAAACCATTAGTAATTTTTACGATGATCCAATAATATATATTAAGCGAACATAACCAATTACACACAGACATCGTTTTTAAAACTAGCCATAACCCTGAGTGGGTCTAGTAAAAAAACATAGTTGTTTCCAATTTCGATCAAGACCACGCTGGTAAAAACACAATGTGTGAAACTGTAATGAAAGAAGACAGCTCTCAACTGTATGCAAGTGCCTATTCACATTAGAAACTTTTCAACCAATTTTATCATAGAAGGATGAGCAAGAGACTCAACAAAAAAACTTCATACCCATTTCACTAATAAACCAATATTTGACAACCAAGAAGGTGCCCGAAAGATAGTTGGAAATCAAATTGAATCTGTCACAATCAAATGCAGGGATAAAACAAGAGAACATTCATCTTTTAACCATAACACAGAGAGTTGGAGGTCTTTTGAGACTTATCAACCATAAGCAGAAAACCCTTCGAAAAAGATAAAACAATCTTCTTATAACTCCAAGTCCTAGACAAGACCAATGATTAACACCTAAGGATAGAAAATGCAGGTGGATAACAACCAAGTGCACATGACACATTTAACACTTGGAGAGGAGAGGAAAATTTTAATTGAATAATGGTAGTTATTAAAAGAAACACAGACATAAAGTCTCTACCCATTACTCAAGAGCTGAAACAACTTGACCAAAACACCATTGAGGACACAAACATCCTTTTGAAATAACGATGAGCTATAACTTGTATCAACCAACAACCATATAGGAATGTGTTAATTTTATGGCCACCCATGACATGGTCTTGGGTTACTTCAACGAAAATACAATAAGAATGGGCCAATGACCATGACTCGGGGTTTGAATACATAAAACAACAACTGTGGGAAATCCCTCTGTGACTGGGTAAGGGTGACAATCATGTCTATGAGGGAATAGAATAACCGACGATAATAAACACAAAACCCTTCATTCATCAACGCAAATCCATATGCACCACATTCATTATTATTCCACAGATACCCATCATGATATTAAACTAACCGAGTAACCAGTCAATGCACAACATTAAAAAATAAAAAAAAATCCTTTGCTTACAGTCTGAAACATTTTACAGTCATCACAAAGACATATAACACACATTTTTACAGTCGAAATTCTTAGGAACACACAGAATCCAAGCATCATTGAGCGATTATTTTTTCATGAAACAAAGAATACTTCATGGATGGAGAGAAAAATAATCATACCTATAGTGAAATGCTTAAAAAGGTGAGTTGGCCGAGCCTTGTTCCTTCCAAGAGTCTGAAATGCGAAGCTTCATAACCAATAGATCGAAAAATGAAACAAATGAACAATCCTAGGGTAACGACCGATATGAGAAGTATGGAGTGATGTGTAGTAAATGCACGTCTCTTCCATCACCTGGCCTATTCAAATCGAAATATGAGACAACCCAACATTCACCAATCAATTAAACCATGTATTCAATGCCAACCATTTGAAATCTGCGACAATATCTCTTACAAGTATGCCACCCAATATCATTTACACTTTAACCCTTTCCAAACTTTTATGCCATCATACATAATGCTATATGCGCCCCATTCAAATCTAATGAAATTTTCATATCCCACTAACAAACCATAGCATAATATTTAGGACTAACACTAAAATCCTTTTACTTTTCCATTCGAATTTGTATATAACCTTTTATCATAGCTCAAACATAGCTTCTTTCCCTTTAGTATTTTTTTCATAGGTTTTTCTTTCTTTGTTTTGATTATGTTGTCACTAAAATATCTCTTTCATATATGTGGCTAGGTAATTGATCACAATGATTAGTAACATGGTTAAATCATAGCAACTGTAAATACATGTTCCTCATAACCATAAAAAAAAAAAATTGGATCGCAAAACGAATTCCACAAAAGTGCTTCATCCACATGTTACCATGTCAAAATGAAACAAAGACTGCATTTTCAACCATGTAGGACTATGTAGGCAACATCAAAACAACAAAAAAACATGTATAATATGTCTATTCTTGCACCTCTATTCTACAAGAGGGTCCCACCTACTAGTATTATATTATTAGCAAAGTTAAATAATAGGGCCTTAGCAATACTTTGTGGGCATAATTCATGTTTACGATTTTAATTGTCAACAAACTGGGGACTCCACATGGAAATTTATTTCCAACAAATTAAAACTCAGAATGTCTAGTTTCGCAGACCAAGTAACATCATATCAAGAAGATAAAAATCAAAATGATTATGCAACAGGGGGGAAGTGAGCGGATTTAATGGAAAAATGACTGGGAATTTGGGAATAGCTCATGGAAAATGTTAAGTATGAGGGGGTTTATCTGTGTCAGCGTAATTATTGAACTAAAATTTTCTCTTCACTTCAAGGAGAATTTTTTTATAAAATTTCTCTTTTGAATCTCGAAATTGATGAAGAAATGGAAAGAAGAAGTGGGATAAAACCAACTATCTCATAAAACAACAGGGAAAGATGATAACAATTTCAATGATGCCTTCAGGGGGAATATCATAAAAACCATGTAATATTGATTTTTATTGATTAACAATACTCTGCAGAAGTGTCATTGTGGAAAAACGGATCCAACATTTTATTTTTGACAATAATTGAAGTCAAAAAAACAAAAAGAAAGAAATGTCATAATAGAAATGAAACAACAAAATTGAAATGAACATAAATGAAATGACAGAAAATGAAAATAGAAGAGAAGGAAAACTACTAAAATGAAAGAAGAAATGAAAAACTACTAAAAATACAGAAACAATCCCAACAACGTTAAACCCTTCAAGTTGGTTCCATGTAATGTTTTAAGTGGGAACCGTTAGTGTTGTAGGAAAACAATCGCTCTTGTAAATTATTTAGAATAAAAGAAATTGTACCTAGGACAAAAGTGATCTTGAAAGGACCCAACCATAATTTTTGAAACTTTGAATGTCTTCCTCTATCATCATGAGTTGAATCCCACAACAATACCTTCTCATTGATTTTAAATTTGACAGCTTTGACACTCTTTTTGAAATATGTTTTAACAGTCCGTTGTCTTCTCTTTCTATTACCCAAGGCAAACATCCTTTTCTCCTATAAATCCAGGAGTGCATTCATTCTTTGAGAAACATCAGAAGAATTTAATTCTTCGGCATATAGCATTAACCTTAAGGAGGAAAGTTCCAGCTCAGTAGGTAGAATTTCTTCTTGACCATAAACAAGCTGGAAGGGAGTACAACTAGTGATCACCTTGGTGGTAGTTCGATCTGCCCAAAGGGTGTAGGTGAGGAGAGTGTTCCATTGGAGAGGCTTATCTTCGATGAGCCTTTTGATAATTATCACCAGATTCTTAATGGTAGACTCAACCTGCCCATTTACCAGGGATAATTTTAAGAATGGAAATTTATTTTAAAATGTAGAAACCTTGGCAAATCTTACTAATACTTGATATGCCAACTATAAAATGGTTAGCAATACTTTTGTAAAAATATTCAAATTTCTAAGTATTTATACAATTTGTATAATATTTTAGTTATTTTTAAGGTAAAATAATTTTATCCTATAGAATTTGGCGAATCATTTTTAGAATAGTGAATCTTGTTTTGGCAAACACCTTGGAAAATTAGCCCAGGAGTGAAATTTAGCCCCTAAAATCGTCTCTACCATTTACTTTGGGGTAATAAGATGATGAGGTAAAAATTTTAACCCCCAACTTAGCTAAAAATTGGGTCAACTTAGCAGAATAAAAGTGGGACCATTGTTTGTAATAATTTCCAAAGGAAGACCAAATCTGGAAAAAATATTATTTTCAAGGAAAGAAATCACCTGCTCATCTATCGAATGTTTAAGCAGGACAACTTCAACCCATTTTGTAAAATAGTCTGTGGGTGTCAAGATAAAGACTTGTCCTACTAAAGAAGAAGGATTAATAGGACCAATAAAGTCTGGGAGGACAGGTTGTAACAGCATGGCTAAAAGGCATTCCTTCCCAACAATTTTTTGGCACTTGTCACAAGATCTGGAAAAAACATGAGAATCATGAAAGATTGAAGGCCAATAGTATCCTTTTCTGATAATCTTAAAAGAAGTTGTTTTAGCAAAAAAATGACCTCCTACATCAATAAAAAAATTTGAAGAACCATGAGTTTCTTGCAACAGTTTTTGTGCTTCCTCTTTTCTTACACAGTGAAGCAACATACCATCGACAGATCTTATAAACAATAAGTCTCCTATAATGACATATCTAGAAGATTCGAGACAAAGGCTTCTTCTTTGATTAGTGTCTAATTTATTTGGAAATCTTTGATTTTGCAAATAGTAAGCCAAATTTGTATTCCAATAATGTTTAGACACATGAAGGATTTGATTATCAATGTAGAACAATGTTGATAGAGAACTATCATGTTCATCAATTTCTTCACTAGTTTCAACATGCTGAGCTAAGTGAAGGGCTCAGTCATGTCCCTTAATAGTGTTAGAAGTCGCGATAGTTAAATCATGCTCATGGATCTTGTCAAGACAATGTGCAAGCTTCTCTGAAAGATAAGTCTCTAAGAGAACAAAATTGACAGCGGGTAAAGGGACTTTTACCAACATGTGTTAATTAACTAAGATGAAGTGGCAAAAGTTTTCAATGTCTTTAACAAGAGAAAAAACATGTTTTTCAATAAAAGAATATTTAAACTCATCATCAAACAATCTTTGACTCATGTAAGACACTAGTTTTTCGTTACCTTGGTCATCACCTTGCATGAGGATAGCAGAAACTACTTCCTCTGTGCAATTAGTATATATCATAAATTCCTTCTCAAAATCTGGCTTCGCCAGAAATGGTGCGGAACTGATTTCTTTCTTGATCTCTACAAAATCATTTTCGACATCATCTGTCCAAGAAAAGGAACGATATTTCTTAATCATATTATGAATTGGCTTGACCATTACAATAATATCAAGAACAAACCTACAGACAAAGTTAATAACTCCCATAAAATATTGAACCTCCTTCTTGGAAGTGGGAGAAGGAAGATTTAGGATAACAACAATCCTTTCAGGATCAATGCTTAATCCTGAATCAGAGACAATGTGTCCAAGGAGCTTTCCCTTGGTAACACCGAAAATAGACTTAGAAGGATTTAGAGAAATGCCAAATTTCCTGCATTGCATGTGAACTCTTTTAAGATGACCAAAATGATATGATCGGTTTTTAGAGTACATAGTTAAGTCATCAAGATATATCTGAATAATTTTTCCGATCAAATAGTCAAAATCTATTTTCATAGATCTTTGAAAAGTGGCACTTGCATTAGATAATCCAAAAGGCATATGTTCATAAGAAAAAGTTCCCCAACGAGTAATAAAGTCAGTTTTATATTTATCTACCCCTTTTACCTTGATTTGATTGTAACCAGAAACATCGTCACGTAAGGACATCATTTGTGACCCTACAACTTGTTGCAAAATCATTTCCATATTAGGGAGAGGAAAGCGATATTTTATACTAGCCTAATTTAATGTGTGAAAAATCTACGCATAATCTGATTTGACCAGTTTTTTTCCGAACGGGAACCAAATAGGAAACCCACTCAGAATACTTAACCAGAAAAATGATCCTAGCCTTCAAGAGTTTTTCCAACTCCTTTCGAATATTTGCTTCCAGTGTAGGGTTAACTGGTCTTTGTTTTTGCCTAACTGGTTTTATGCCCTCCTTGATAGGAATAGGATGTTGTATAAGCACATGATCAAAACCATGAAGATCCTCATAACACCAAGAAAAAAAATCTTGAAATTCACTAAGCAACCTAGCAAACTTCGATTTTTCTTCATCAGAACATTCGGCACCTATTTTAAAATTCTTTGGAGACTTGGGTGTTCCAATGTTTAAGGAAATGGTTTCACCCACTTTTCTTTTCGACTCCTCTTCTTTATGTTTCTCTTTGTTGCCTACATCACTTGATGAAAATGAACTTTCTAGAGGAGTCAAGCCTTTAGGAATATTGTTATTTTCCACTAATATAATTTCCTTAGGCTTATAAGGTTCATTTTAAATGAAATAACAAATTCTCTCATCACTAGGGAAGACCTGCCATGACTCTATATTCTTGGGGATGTGTGGACGATACAAAGATTGAAAGGTGAAATCAGGTCTTTTTAGCAGACGTTTTCGAGTAGGAGAGGCTACAAAAACAACTAATCAGTCAGCCATTCAGTTCAATTCCCTTTTTACATGACTGATGTTGAAAGATAGTAAGTTTGAGATAAGTTCCCAAATAGTTTGGGTGTAGTGTTTCATTAAATTTTTGCTAGGAGAGTATATCTTACGTACAAGGTTTACAACAATTTCGGAATCCCCAAAAATTGTAAGGTGACCACAACCTAGATTATAGAATTTTTCAATGCCTAACAATACATTTTCAAATTTAGTGACATTGTTTGTTCAAGCAAACTCTAACCTATAGGAAAAGATATGAATTTTACCCACAGGAGAGTACAAGATAATACCAACTCTGTTTCCTTCGCTGGAGCATTAACCATTCAAGTGAATATGCCACATCTCGTCATCTAAGTCGATTTGTTCCAATGTAATCTTTTCCTAATAAACAAAGATGGAATACACTCCTAAGTTGTCCTTGACATAATTCCATTAGGTCGTGGGACACTTTCTATGTAAGGTGAAATTCTCCCTTCTCTTAGGGCTATGATGTTTTTACCATTACGAGGAATGGATAAGTGTGTCTCGTCGAGTGAGAGGTATCCACTCATAAAATATTTCCAATCTCTTCCTAAGATGATCAAGTAGTTATTCATTGGTGTTAGGGTCCTATAATTATAGGTAACTTGATTCTTCGGTTGTTGATTTGGCATTGCCCCCGTGATGAAGACTTCTGGTTCAGCTGACCCCTTTTTCCCCTCCATCCATTTTGCCTGATCCTCCATCACCCTACTACATCCTTCATCCACCTCTATGGCACTCACTTCCTTATCCATTTGTCCCATTAGCTACATTTCGCCCACCTTTCATCCCTGAATAAACAAACTTAGGATAGAAAACATTAGGTTAATAATAAATGATCAGTGACAAATTTGTAAGATTAATTAGTGTAATAAAGAAATATTAATTAAATTATTGTAGTTATATTAATAAGCTAGGTTAATCTTGTTAGTAATTAATTAATTAATTATTAATTAACTAATTAATTAACTAATAATTAAGTTAGAATTTAGGTTAATTTAAGTTAGTGTTAAACATTAATTAATATAAAACATTTGATAAAAAACATATAAAATAAAACAATAATAAAACACATTAATTGAAAAAAACAAAAGAAACCTTTAATAAATAAAACAAAAAAGTTAAAACATAATAAAACATTAAAACAAAATAAAAATAAAACAGAAAGGAAAAGGAAAACACGTAAAAAGAAACAAATAAAAAAAAATTAAATAAAAAACAAAACAAAAAATAAAATATCAAATCATTTTCCCCCCACCTACAACTTAACATTCACACATCCCAAAAATTAATCAACAGGCATAAAAAATTACGGACCCCCCCGTGCTTTTTGAACTTTAATGGAGAGGGGGGGGGGGGNAAATAGTGGTATTGGGAGGGACACTTGTCACCTCCAGGTGATTTTGGATGCCCCCCTCCCAATACCACTTACCACCTTAGGGGGGGTCTGAAATACCACTTACCTCTCCAAAACCGCCCTCCCCCATTTTCACAAAACCATTGTTTTTCCAGTTTTGACCAATCGTCTTCCGAAGCGGATTCTAGGAAAATGAAAATGAATTTTTAAAAATCAAGAGATTTTTTTCTTCAGAAAGGGATGAAGAAAACAAAACTCTCTCATGTTTTTCATAGGTTCCATGAGCAGGTAGAATCGAAGCTGTATTTCAGCTTCATTTTTTCGGATTTCTGGTTTTTTCTGTTATAGTCCCAACTTTGCGGGAGTTGTTTCGAAGAGGTGGAGATGAAATTTGAGAAACTGAAGGAGTTTGTTTCTCCATACAAGCTAATATACAATAAAATCCTTCATTGTTTTCACAGGTGTCATCGATTGGGAGAAATCAATGACTGAGCGTACCCCTATTTTAAGGAAATTCGGCTAAATTTGCAGTTCCAGATTTTTGAGGATTTTATGTTATTCTTGGCCGAGGTGGCTGAATCCAACCTTCTGAGTCTGGGGAGAGTCTTCTTTATAAATTGCAGTGATTCAAATGTGTAAAAAGGGAGGGTTGATGTATCATAGAAGAGACCATGATTTAGTTTTTGTAAATGGCTCATAGAGCCTCCTATATTTTTCATCAATTCAATAATACAGTCGCAGTAGTTACATGATTCTTGTGTCAAATTCATTGGTGAAGTTTTTTCTCATTGTGATTTTGTTTTCCTCTGTTATCATATATATTTTTCTTCTCCATTGTTTCAAATAGATTTAAGATTAGGATTTGTGTAAAAACACCATGTTCCCAGTTTAAAGCAATGTCAATATTTTCCACAAAAAGTTAAATGCAGAATTCTTTACTGCTATGTCTTTAATTTGACCTCTTAACATTTATCCCCCTCTGCCATACCCCAACCTTATGAAGAGTCCATTTATTTGCCTACCTTGCCCTGTAAGTCTGTATGTAGGATTTGTTTTTGATTAAATCTCAGATTGTGACTCCATTTCCCATGGTTCCTTTTCTTTGCACCTACCCAACTCAGAAACATATCATATTCTCTATAGCTAGCCTAATATCCTATTCCAACAAATATATATCAAATAGAGAGATCCCTCTTTGAGTCTCGGAGGGCTAGATCCCTGAATCGAAGCGGTTTTGTGGTTACCCTTGCTGACTTTCTCCTCAGCCTAAGAAATTACAGGGTGATACCAACTGGCATATCAATTAGCTGAATATTAAGGGTTGTCCTTATTTTAGGGTGCGCACACAAAACCAAGGTCACGTCCTTGATTTCACCTATGGTCATTTGTTGTAGAATATTATAAGAGAGAATGCTTCTGGAATTTGCATTTGTACAAGACAAGACTATCTCTTCCATAATAATATTTGAAATTACACTTGGGCCCGAACCTCCATCAATGAGGAAGAAATGGGAAATCTTATCCATAATCTTTAGAGAAATATAAAACGACGGGTTTTTTTATAGGGTGTATAAAGTTATGTACACCTAATTTATTTACATATGAATCGTCTTAATTTATCCCTTTAGATAGTTTGGCTACAATGGAATATTTTCCTTCCATGAATGTTTTTAGATGTTTTTGTTGTTCAGGGACGACAACTATGTCTAGAAGGTTTGCATCTACTTTGATGTTGGCCAACTGATTTAGGATGTTGTATTTAGAAGAGGGGAGAGGTAAGGTAGCTCCTTGACTATCAGGAGCCTTAGGAACCTAAACAGTAGCAGTTGGTGAGGATGAGCTTGGGCTAGAAGAAGTGCGGGGAGGATCATATTTTATTTTGGGAGCATAGGATTTATTCCTAGTATTTATGATCATGACATCTTCTGGCTCTGCAAATTCTAGGACAACAATGGTAGTTTCAGGTCTCTTACCAAATATTTTATCTTTGGCACTATTCCTTACCTCACATGTACTTTCCTCATGGTGTTCCTCACAAAAGTTACACCAACTACGAGGCATGATAGCTTTAGGATAAAAATTATTTTCATTCGGATTTCTAAAAGGGGGTGCAGAAGGAGTTGAAGCTCTAGGGGTAAGAGAGGAGACATTTCCTTTCTTCCCATATGATATTATTTGATTATTCATGCCTTGTACAAGCTATAAGAGGGAAAACATGTCTATCTATTTAACTGAGTCTCCCTAAAGAAGACATGTTCTTTCAAGTTGTTCTTCATACTATAAACAAGTGTGCAAAGCGGAACCAAGGTTATCACTGGATTTTTCATCAAGCCTATGATGATAAGGGGAAACTAATTCATTATAATAATGCATGAAATCATCTTGGTTCTGAGGGCGAATGAGTCCATGGATTTGGTTGTATAATTTGGTGAAACGTAGGTTGAAGGAATTGATAGTCTCACCATCCTTATAATAAATGTTATTGTACTCTCGTAACTTCTCATCTAGGCTTTTGGATTTCCCATAGGTAGATTTGAACCATTAGACTAACACCTCCCAAGTAGATAAAATATTAGGAGGGAGATCGAAGAAATCGGTCGTAGCCTTCTCTTCAAGGGAATTCACAAACAAGTGCATACAAGTATCGTTGTCATTGGATCCTATGTTGTGACGGGCATTAGAAAATTCCACCAAGTGTTCATTCGTAGTGACAATGTTGTTCCCTGAAAACCTAGGGAGATGCTCTTTGAATTTAGTAAGTGGACAAGTAGTAGGTGCTAGGTTAAGAGGGGAGGAAAGATTTCATGGGGTAGTTGTAGCATCTTCTTCAAACTGAAAAAGCCCATACTTTTTAATGACTTTGGTAGGGTTTTTGGTAGTTGGAAAGGGACTTGGTGACTATCCAAGCTACCAATCACTAACGAAGCTGAAGGTTGATATGAAGAAGCACCTCTAGTGCCACTAGAGCCACCACTATATTCCATCTTATGGACGATAGGTAAGGGAGAGAAAGACGAACTAGTTGAATCAAACAATTTTCTCCTTAGATCAACTTGTTGGTTTGACAACCCAACATTCCTTCTTCCTATTTCAGCAATAGGATTAATTCTTGGTGATAAACCTCATCTTCTCCTAGAAAAATGAGGGTCTAAGGACATGAAACGAAGATCGACAATTGAAGAAAAAAGAAAGCTATGGATGATTCATAGGTTGTCTTTTCCAAGCTTCCCAACGTTCTTGGGCACTTATATCTCGTTCAATTGCTTCCCATGAGCAATTAAGCTCAATCCAGGTATTAACAGTAACTACGATGGTAATAAATAAGTTTAAAGCAATGTTGGTCTGATCTTGAAGACAGGGCTCAATATTAGGCTCCTTTGCAACATGTACAATCATTAAGAAATGAAGCAATCAAAGAATCAATATCATAAAAGTAGATATATTCAATAATAATTGAGCATAAAAATCAACTAGAGAGATATAGAATATCTCTTGAGTATGGTTGCCAAATAAATGTTGAGGAAAAGATATGAAATAATACTACTCAATCGTTTTCAGATCTTTCTTGGTTAAGGCAAGATAGAAGGGAATATCACCCTATGTTTATAGCCTCCAAAATTGTTTCCTAATCCACAAGTATTAGTTACAAGGGCTTAGGCTGATTTTTTATAAATAAAAGATTGTTGTAAAATTCAACATTTTTATATAATTTTCTGAATATAACAGATGCAAAAGTAAATGTGGAGACAAAAGCAAAAATACCAAGTCACAAATTAATGCATATGAGATAGAATAACAATCGCTTATTTCATTCCAAGAAATCAAAAGAATCATTCTCTTTATAAAAATCCCTGAGGGAGTTTGGACCAAAGTCAAACTTAGATGTCCCCGATGAAAACCATAAAAAAGGACTTTTGATAGGAAGTAAAAAACTGAACTTTAAAAGCTAGATCAACTTGCCACAAGTTGTTTCCCACTCAACTCTGCACAATACCCTTTATCAGTCATGAAATTTAATTCATAAACAGACAAGTCTACACAGAATATCAAAGATAGATCAAAACCTCTGAAACAAAAGTGTTTGAATGATGTAATTCAGCCTTGAATCTTGTTGTCTACAATAGGACCCTATTGTCATAAAAGAGAATTAGACTTTTAATGAATTGAAGAATGAGTGAAAGTTGAACTATCTCAATAAAATTCAAGAGCAGACCTCAGTATATTTTCTCCTTCTATTCTCCCCTTTGTTCTTCCTTCTCTTTTTTCCTTTAAACAATAAAAATTAGTTGAAGTAGTTCAACTACTTCTTTTATTTAAGTTAATTAAAACTCAAGTAACTTTTATTTTAGGGGAAGAAATAATAATATAATAATAAGGGTTTTTAATAAATAATAACTAGTAGGTGGGACCCCTTGTGACTCCCTTTAGTTTCTTAACAAAAATAAATACAACTAGTCAATCCATCAAACACATCCCTCCTTGTGGCTCCCATCATATCAATGATATTTTAAACCATATCCAAATAAAATAATATCCAAAATATGCACAAATAGTATGTTGTCCAAAAACTTCAGCAGTCAATTGTTCTCAACAATCAATAAATAAATATACTCAAAAAAAATATTTTCCACTTTGGGAGGCAATTTTCCCTTTTTTGTTGTCGTCTCCCTTTGATTTCTATGAATTATCCTTAGGATGTGTGGAGCCTTTAGGATTGGTCTCACTGATAACATGAGAGCAGTCATATCTCAAGTGCATGCGAGATGAAACAGATTTGGTTGAATCACTTGAGGGAGACGAGGGAGAAACAAAAACTTTTACTTTATCATGTGTATGGTGGGATTCAATTTTGAGTCTCTTTCTTGCGTGGGAATACTTTATTGGTGAGTGTGCAAGAGAAATTTGGACAATTGGGTTAAACAGTGGAGGAGGAGCAGGTAGAGAAAAATTGGGCCAACCACGATGTTGGGAGACTGTTGGGTGAACAATGTCTTGACATCCGTCATTTTCAGGGACTTCAGGCTATAATGAGACATGAGGGGGAACTAGGATATCAGGGACATGTTGAGGTTGGAAGGGAGGCATTTCTAGCCTAGGTTGGAATGCCCCTTATCCAATCCTGTTGAAAATTCCAGCTTGGAAGAGTTGGTTTAACTCTTGTGGATCTGCATCAAAATGTATCGAAAATCTTGGCCTTCTCAAGCCTCTGTTACAATTCCCTCTTCCCCTTTTATTTCATCCATTGCTTCCTCTGTTGAAAATGCTTATTCATGTATGAAAGTTTTATTAGCAACTAGCTTGTTAAACTAACCATACATGAAATCTCTTTAAATATGAAACAAATTTTGGCTCAGCAACACATCAGACCCATGCAATCCAATCCATAAAAATAGTTTAATACTTGTCAATGAGGAGGGGGTGAGTAAGGGTTATAGGATATCTGAGGGGGTTGTATTGAGAGGAAAAGTGATAAAATGAAAGGCAGTAGAACATGATTACTTCTTAACAAATCATTAAACAATCAACTGTGTTATAATAAAAAAATCATGTAAACTGTAATCCATCTCTGTGTCATCATTTTAATTGTTGCAATAGAAATTTTCCACTTAATTTTAATTTAATTTTAAGAACAAGGCATGCATAGTGAATTTTGGAATGTGAGGGGATTCATAATGTACGAAAAAGTGAGAGAATGACAGGGAAATTATTGGATATTATCCATAAAACAAATTAAATAATCAATAACCATAACTTTGTATTAGAATCAATCCAAAAAACACCAACATTCACTGCTTCCCAATTTTATATCAAATTGTCTATTGTTTCAATAATTAACTTTCCATGAATTTCTCAATTCAAAACAGTCTGTACAATCATAACTTATAACAAAATATTCAACAATCATGTTTAACCAAGCATTGATCCTATTCTTTCTTTTGTTTTAAAATAATCAAGAAAATGCATTGTACTCTGCTCGACATCTATCCCTGATAATCCATAATGCATCACGATAAGAATTAACATCCATTGCTTACCAATTTATAATTAGTTCTAATTAAAATATACACATGTCTTTTTTCAAATAAAAACAGACTTCCAAAATATGCCTGATTACACACAGTGTTCATCATATCAATCGACAAGATCTTGCAATGAAACAACAGTCAACATAAAACCCAAGCCTTATCATTGTTGATATGACTTACTTTTTAAAACCATTACTAATATGTATGATGATCCAATAATATATATGAAGTGAAGATAACCAATTACACATAGGCATTGTTTTTAAAAATGGCCATAACCCTGAGTGGGCCTAGCAAAAACACAAAGATGTTTCCAATTTCGATCAAGACCACGCTGGTAAAAAAAAAGTGTGTGAAACCGTAATGAAAGAAGATAATTCTCGAATGTATGCAAGCACCTATTCCCATTTGAAACTGTTCAACCAATTTTATCATAGAAGGACGAGAAAAAGACTCAATGAAAAACCTCCATAACCATTTTACTGATAAACCAATATTTGGAAACCAAGAAGGTGCCCGAAAGACAGTTGGAAATCAAATTGGGTCTATCACAATCAAATGCAGGGATACAACAAGAGTGCGTTCACCTTTTAACCGTAACACAAAGAGTTGGAGGTCTTCCAAGACTTATCAACCACAGGTAGAAAACCCTTCAAAAAAGATAAAACAATCTTCTTATTACTCCAAGTCCTAGAAAACACTAATTCTTGAAACCCGAAGAGAGTGAAGGAAGGTGGATAATAACCCAGTGTAGATGACACGTTTAACAATTGCAGAGGAGAGGAAAATTTTAATTAAACAGTGGCAGCTATTAAAATAAACACAGAGATATAACGTCTCTACCCATTACTCAAGAGTCAAAACAGCTTGACCAAAACACTAGTGAGGATGCAAACATCCTTTTGACATAATGTTGATATATAACTTGTATCAATGCACAACCATACAGTCATGTATTAATGTTAGGGCCACCCAAGAATGGGTCTTGGGTTACTTCGATAAAAATACAATAAGAATGGGCCAATGACCATGACTAGGGGTTTGAATAAGTAACACAACAACTGCAGGCAATCCCTCTGTGACTTGGTAAGGGTTGCAATCATCACTACGAGGAAACATAATAAGTGATGGTAATACAAAGAAAGAAACCCTCCATTCATCAACACAAATCCATATGCACCACATTCATTATTATTCCACATACAACCATCATGATATTAAACTAATCAAGCAACCATTGAATGCACAACTTAAAAAAAAAAAAAAAAATCCTTTGCTTGCAAATCGAAACATTTTGCAGTCATCAAAGAGAGATATAAAAAACATTTTCATAGTCTAAATTCTTAGGAACACATAGAATCCAAGCATCACTGAGCCATTATTTGTTCCTACAACAGAGAATACTTCATGGATGAAGAGAAAAAGAATCATACATGTAGAGAAACACTTAAAAGGGAGAGTTGGTCGAGCCTTCTACCTTCCAAGAGCTTGAAATGTGAAGCTTCACAACCAACATATTGAAAAATGAAACAAATGAACAATGCTAGGGTGATGAATGATAGGGGAAGTGTGGAGTGACGTGCAGTCAATGCACATCACTTCCATCACCTGGACTATTCAAATCGAAGTACGAGACAACCTAACATTCACCAATCAATTAAACCATGTATTCAATGCCAACCATTTGAAATCTACAATGATAGCTCTTGAAAGTGTGCCACCCAATATCATTTACACATTAACCCTTGCAAAAATTCTATGCCATCATGCATAATTCTATATGCACCCCATTCAAATCTAATGAAATTCACATAGCCCACTGATGCAGGAGCATCTCTCCACGCACCCAGCCAGCCAGCCAGCCACGTCAGCGCGCATGCATTCATATGCTGAAAGGGAGGCACAGCCTCATTTGAATTTGATTGAATGTAAATTAAATGCTTAGGCTGGTGAGCCATGGAAGCTGTTCCTTTGAGCAGGTGTTAGGTAGATTGGCTGAGATCTAGATCCATATGCTGGACTAGACAGCCATTGAATGTAATTTATTAGAGTAGGTGAAATTGTGGAGGGAAGCGCACGATTGAGCCCCTCAGTGTAAAAGAGATTTTACATCTCATTTTGAGTGAGTGGAGCTAGAGTCAAGGTTGGAAGAGAAGAGCCGAGGAGAGCTCGAGAACACCATTGTAAAGATACAGGCATTTGCCATTGTTTAATATAAACAGAAGCAGTTTTTCTTGCACACGTTCTGTCTTATATGCGTGTCTGTGAGTGTTATTTTATATGTTGTGAGTGTATGTTATGTTTTCATTTGCAGGAGTGTTTGATTTCAGGTTTGAGAGGTTCCTTGAGGCTTCATGCCATGAGGGTATGACAGAGTGTTGTGGACTCTGAATGCCAGTGCACAGAGGATGCACTTCTGAACTCTGCGGAGTCAGACAAAGACGTGCCAGGTGGGCATAGGAACTGGAATCAACAACTCAGGAGGAAGACCTCAAGGTTGCTAAATACCTTGGAGGTAAGGCTGTGTATGAGAAACACAGTTGCAGATAGAATTCTGCTGGTGAATTCTGTAGAGCTCTGCCAAGTGGGCATTGAGTGTATGTGCTATGGTGCATTGAAGGGAGAACTCCGCGAGAGTTTGAAGACAAAAGACAGTATCTTTGAGGAGTTCTGCAGAGCTCTGCCAAGTGGGCATTGAGTGTGTGTACAGTGGTGCACAGAGGAAGGACTCTGTTGTGGGTTCGAGGAGGACTAGAATCACTGAGGATTCTGTGGGATCTCTACCAGGTGGGCATTGAGCAAGTGCATGAGTGCACAGAAGGACAGAACTGCTGGAAGTTCTGAGAAAGGGAGAAACTCTGCCAGGTGGGCATAGAGACTGTGTGCAGGCAGGCACAAGAATAAGAGAACTCTTTGAGTTCTGGAGCTGGAGGAAGAATCCACTGAGGGATCTTCGAGGGGTTACTGAACACCCTGAAGACTCAAAAATCAGGTTTCCTGAGCAGAGACAATGCCAGGAGGTATTTGTATTCTCCATCTGTGGGAGAAGGAAGGAAAAATCCCTCAAGGGGTCTGAGTATTCGCGTAAGCTCAGGAGGGACAGCACCAGCGAATTCATAGGAAGACTCTGCAAGGAGTGCAAGAGTCGAGAGAATCCTTTCAATATTCGAAGAAAGAAGCTCAGGAAGGGTAGTGTTCTTATACGCACAGGAAGCTCAGGTGAAATCACAGTCACCGTCAGATCGGCAGGAGAAGAGATCTGGATCGTTAGTTCATACGTCCAGGAGGAGCTCAGGAGGAGCCTACAGAAGGAGGAGACCGACATCCGTCGGATCTCACACAGAAATCCCGTCAGCCATTCGATCGGGAGAATATGCGCAGAGGCTAAGCGTAGGAGTAGGCGAGAAGAAAAAGCGATCTGAGCCGTTAGGTTTGGTGCAGAATCCCTGACAGCCGTCGGATCTGTAGGAGTTGCACGGGAGTTAACCCTGTGAACAGGACGAGAGAAGTCCTGATAGGAAATTGGGATATCGGTCATCGGGAATTGGTAATCGTCATTTCCCATGGACAAAGGATTGGGGAAATCAATAGTGGAACCCCGACAAAGAATCTGGACCATCCACTCCGGTGGGACGCGTGTCAGGAATCCGAGGGAAGTCGGGGATCGGCATATCATGGGTCCCAAGGGCATATGCACATTGACACTAGAAACCCTGAAACCCCAACAGGAGGATTGACTACGGTCACGAGTAGTGGTCACATGGACCATCATATAGCCAGAAAGGGGCTAGCGCATAAAGGAGCGCATCGGGGATTGGAGAATCGCGAGTCCTGAGAACTTGTGAATTGTGACATTGCAAGTGCCGAAACTCCGATAGGAGTAACCTCAGATAGGAGGTAAGGCCACGGTCACAGAAGCAGTGGTCATATGGTGGGAGCTAAGCTCAGGAGGGCTAGCGCATGAAAAAGGCTCATCAGAGATCGGGAGTTGGAGAGAACAGTGACTCTCGATAGTGGAAAGCACGAAACCCCGAAGCCCAATAAACAATTTCCTATGGGTAAATCGGTCAAGGTCCAGTGCAGAGGCCGAGAGGGAGAAGAAGAAGACCTCTGGGTCAGATTTCATCAGTGATTCCGGAGGGAATCCAAGGAGCCACTGAAGGCTCAGCAGAAGGGAGAAATTGATCGATCCTGCGGACGGGCGTGGAATACATCTATAATCAAGTGGTATCAGAGCTAGAACTTCATCTGAATATTTCAAGTGAAGCGAGAGGAAAGAAGGAGGAAGACAGGGTTGTTGAGGACTCTGTAAGGACTTGTTTGCAGGTAGGAAGCAGTCCATAGACATTTCAGGGAGACCGTAGGAGGATGAAGCTGGAACACTCAGGGATGCAGAGTGACAGCAGGTTTTCTAGGAGAGCAGACAGAGACAACACCATGGTTACTGAAGACCATAGGCATGCTGGGAGGAAGAAGAGCAAGGCATGAAATCTTGCAGAAATGGATAGAGAAAGGGACAAAGAGCTCTATGAATTAAAAGTGGACATAGAGAAGCTCGAATTGAGAATGCGGCAAGAGGTAAAATCAAGATGGGTGCACGAGTGGCCCATGCAGAAGCCAAAAGCAAGTTGGCCAGTCAAGCAGTTGATGGTCATGAGACAGCGTAGGCTGTTGAAAAAATGGTTGAGGTATGCTGAAAACCTCAAGGCCACAGAGGAAAGGATGATTTATCACTATGAGCCAGAGACTGGGAGAAGTCTCGATGATTTTGGCGAAGAGGATGAATTAGGATCAGTTGAGGATCTCAAGAGCTACCAAGAGGGCAGAGAAGTAGAAATTCCCGTTTGCCAGGAGGGAAATGAGTTGAGATCAGTTGAGGATCTCACGGACTGTCAGGAGGACAGTGAGGGAATTTCACATTACCAGCTGGGCATTGATATGAGGTCACTGCGGGATCTCGAATACTGCCAGGAGGGCAACATAAGTATCTCAGACTACCAGGAGGGCAGCGGAAGCATCTTGGACTGCCAGGTGGGTAGAGATGAACAGGTGAGACCATTTGAAGGTCTCATGGAGAATTCAATTCAGCAAGGAGTGCTAATGAAGATGGGATCAGTTGATCTCATAGTTTGCCAGGAGGGCAGCAGAGACATCCCATATTTCTAGGTGGGCAGAGATGAACTGATGAGTCAGATTCAGCCAGAGGAGCTGACAGAGAAAGAGAGCTCAGAATCGGATCAGCAAGTAAAACTGACCGCGAAAGATATGAGGAGCCAAATGATGATTGGGGGAATTGGAATATTCCTACCATTTGCCCAGGAGGAGGCAGAAATTTGTGTTGCAGATGGTGCAACAACAAAACAGTCAAAGCTGACGATGACTGTCAAAGAAGAATTTGAGCAGATGGCAAAGACTACCCAAGCAGAAACGAAAGAAGAGAATGAGCGTTTTGAGGAATAGCTCAATAGTTTCAGCCAGTGAGATGAGATCACTGTAGCACTGAAGCTAGCAGCAAAGGAATATGAGGAGCAAGCAGACAGATCTATCACTCCATGGGAGATGGAGCTAGAGATGTTGGAGGATTGGTTGAACAATCCAGGGCCAGCAAGAGAACTGACAAAAGTTGACATGTCAGGAAAGGTGGCTGAATAGAAAGTCAGTTAGGAGGAGACTGCAGAACTAAAGTCTGTAGCAAAGTGGCAACTTGAGGCCACAGGTGGAGATGAAGAAGATGGCATGGGATATCACAGTGATCTGCCCATGTGCCAGGAATTTTTGTAGCTGAGGAGACTGCATGAGAAAAGCCAGCCACTGGAGCATCTAGACAAAGTGATTGAGGATATCAGGGAGCTGATGATGAGATTAGCAGAGACTACCAGTGAGGAGAAGCTTAGAAAAAGGAAAGTAGCAGCAGCAATAACACAAAAGAAGCAACAACAACAACAAACTGGAGCATATGGAAATCTCCAAAGACTTATTTGGGATCCAAGAGGATTTCCAACAACTTAGAGGGGAAGCGCATGAGCAGGAGCTCATGATTTTGCAGCTGAGGAGTTTGATGCAGGAGCATCTCTCCACGCAGCCAGCTAGCCAGCCAGCCACATCAGTGCACATGCATTCATATGCTGAAAGGGAGGCGCAGCCTCATTTGAATTTGATTGAATGTAAATTAAATGCTTAGGCTGGTGAGCCATGGAAGTCGTGCCTTTGAGCAGGCGTTAGGTAGATCAGATTTAATGCCAAGATCGGCTGAGATCTAGATCCATACGCTGGACTAGACAGCCATTGAATATAATTTATTAGAGTAGGTGAAATTCTGGAGGGAAGCGCTCGATTGAGCCCCTCAGTGTAAAAGAGATTTTAGATCTCATTTTGAGTGAGTGGAGCTAGACTCAAGGTTGGAAGAGAAGAGCCGAGGAGAGCTCGAGAACACCATTGTAAAGATACATGCATTTTCCATTGTTTAATATAAACAGAAGCAGTTTTTCCTGCACATGTTCTATCTTATATGCATGTCTGTGAGTGTTCTTTTATATGTTGTGAGTGTATGTTATGTTTGCATTTGCAGGAGTGTTTGATTTCAGGTTTGAGAGGTTCCTTGAGGCTTCATGCCATGAGGGTATGAAAGAGTGTCGTGGACTCTAAACACCAGTGCACAGAGGACGCACTTCTGAACTCTGCATATTCAGACAAAGACGTCCCAGGTGGGCACAGGAACTGGAATTAGAAACTCGGGAGGAAGCCCTCAAGGTTGTTGAATACCTTGGAGGTAAGGCTGTGTATGAGAAACACAGTTGCAGATAGAATTCTGCTAGTGAATTCTATAGAGCTCTGCCAAGTGGGCATTGAGCGTATGCATTGCAGTGCATTGAAGGGAGAACTCCTCTAGAGTTTGAAGAAAGAAGACAGAATCTCTGAGGAGTTTTGTGGAGCTTTGCCAAGTGGGCATTGAGCGTGTGTACAGTGGTTCACAGAGGAAGGACTCTATTGTGGGTTCGAGGAAGACCATAATGTAATGTCCCCCACCTCTTAGAGAGGTAATGAGGAGACTCAGTGGCCTGGGCACCCCCACTAGGTCAGAGTCTCACACTGAAGGGGGGAAAAAAGTCAAGAAGTTAAAAGTTATATTTTTATGTTGACTTAAGAAAGGAAAAGGAAAGGAGTAAAAGATAACTCAACAGAAGAATAGAAGATTAACCCTGGGATTTAACCTAACTCAACAGAGAATTAGAAGGAAAAGTATAAGTAAGAGGCTAGGGTGCACCTATTACTCATTC
>ML780713.1:39451-50000 GCA_009831015.1 Picea engelmannii | reverse complement strand
TAGTATCCATAGCCATATTTTTACTTTCAACATTTCTTTCCACCTTAAATGCATTCTCCAATGATTTGGGTTCCCAAAGGCCAACCTCATGTTGAATGTTATCCTTTAAAGTTCCTATGAATACATCAATCAAGTGCTCATCTAGAATATATGTTACCTTTATATTCAATCTTTGGAAGTTATCAATGTGCTCAGTAACTGAACCCTTTTGCTTGAGATTTATCAATTGGATAAAGAAGGTATTTCTCCTTGTATCCTCATAGTGTGCTATCATTTCTTCTGTGAAAATTGTCGAAGTGACGAGTGATTTGTGAGAACAAAGCCATAGATACCATACAAATTGATTGGGTTCTTAATATGAAGAAGCAATTCATACCTTTTGTGTATGTGGCACATTATGTAGATCAAAGAATTGCTCCATCTGAAGTATCCATGTGATTGGGTCCTTGCCATCAAACTTCGTCATATCAATCTTAGGAATGTGGTTGGTCTTCAACCCAAAGTTGGAGTTTCTCCATTCTTGATTCACCTTCCTTGTTTCCTCATCATGAATTTCATGGGATGCATTTTCACTTTTAGGTGTCTTCTCTGTTACGAAAAGTTTCAATACTTCCATGATCTCCTCTTTTAAACCATCCATCTTTGTCGCCAACTTAGCTTCCATCTATTGTAGTTCATCTTTTGTTACTATCTTATTTTGTAAATAATTTATGTCCCTATGCATTTCTTCACCTTCATCAAGAGTCCAAGTAGGATCGTCTGGAGGCTTATTTGGTGTAGAAGTTCCCTTTTTGGGTGGCATGTTGGCCAAGTGTCACTTTTGAACCTTGATTTTGAGGTGGTTCTACTAAACAATCTTTATTCTATTTTATATCCCAATTTTTGACACTTATGGGTATGAAACTTTATTTTATGTAGTTCTGTGATATTTCTTCTCTGCAATGCCATAGGTTTGATCAAAATTGGATGTGCCAAGTGGAATTTATGGTAACTTCCCCACAACTTGTTTATTTTTGGCCTTTCCAGGAGATCTCACTTGTATAGCATGCCCCACACAAAAGAATTTCTATACAATTTTGAAACTCGTACCATAAATACTACAGACTGTCCACTAGCCAATGCAACCAGTCTCACTCAATTTGGATACTCTAGGAATCATTTATGATTGTTTTACCTGGAACACCTTCTTGAGACTAATCAATAGGACTAGTCAGATACCCAATCTTCCACAAGGTGTATCTACAAATTTAAGATGATCCAGAATCTTAACGTTTTACCACATATACCTTACTAATTTCTATGAATAGCCTCTAGAGTTCATGGTCTGAAATGTTACAGAAAAAAATTTATAGCGAAAATTTCGCAATGACTCAGTTCAGGATGATTCTAGAACCCTATATTGCACAGGCTATATCTTCGAACGTATAAGGCATCAGGCACTAAAATTTTAACCTCAGGCATTGAAATTTTAACCCAACATACCTTGATCTGTCTATTAAATATCCTCCAAGTTGTTCCTTCTGAAATGTTGTAGAAAACAAGTTAGAGAGAAAATGTCAAGGTGTCTCAGATGTAGTAGCGAAACCCCAAGACCTTGATCTCTGATACCATATGTTGAGAACCAAATATCAATATAGCATAGAAAAACCTCAGAATAAGTACTCAACCCCTTGAAAAAGTGATAATTTCAGATAATAAGCCTCTTCGAGGGGGCAACCTCTTTTTACCCCACATAAATGTTCAAGTACAAGATGATTCCAAATGAAAATGTCTCCTTGCTATATATAGGATACTAGGAGGTATAATTACAAATAATGGAATAAAGCCAACATAAATAAAATAACATTACTAATGTAATATGCCCCAATTAAGGGGTAATGAGCCAATATGAGGGCTTAATAATACAATTCCTTCCTGAATCTATATACTTGTTCTTATTTTCATGGTTTTTGAAATACTTCTAGATGTTCTATGTAGAATTCTTCTTTTAGGTCTCCATTCAGAAATGCATAATTTACACCCATCCGATAGACTTGAAAATTAATAAAGAATGAGTATGCTAGAAATAATATGATGGATTCTATTCTTGCAAATGGAGAAAAGATTTATTCAAATTAAATCCCTTCTACTTGTGCATATCCTTTGCACACTAATATTACTTTAGTTTTTATAACTTGACCATCTTCATTAAATTTATTTTTAAAAATCCACTCGGTGCGTACCACATTTTTGTTTTTTGGTTCAAGGACAAGTTCCTAGATCTGATTTTTCTCTATTTGATCAAGCTCTTCATTCATGGATTTGATCCAGTATTCATATTTGTTGGCCTCTACAAATTTTTTATGTTCTATTAGGGAGATAAATTCTTGTTCTGATTCATATGTTAGTTTCCTTCTTGTTTCAACTCAAGCACTTTTGTTACCAAGGATTTGAATTTCAGGATGGTTTCTTTGTATTCTCCTTGATTGTTCTTGTGTATATTGGCTTGGTGATTATTCCTCTTCCTTTTATTCTTTACTTTGTATTTCTTTAATTTATTCATCAACATCATCTCTTAACATTTCATCAAATTGTGGATTATCTTGAGATTTTATCCCTTTTGTTTTTAGAACATCCACTTTTACATTTTAACTTTCCACAATCTTGTGTAGCCTTAGATTATAACATCTGCATTCCTTTTTGTTGGATGAGTAATCAAGAAATATGCCTTCATCTAATCTAGAATCAAAGTTTCCTAGGTTATCATCATGTCTCTTTATGTAGCATTTTCTCCCAAAAACTCTGAAGTGTTTAACTGATGTTGGTCTTCCATACCAAAACTCATATGGTGTTTTTTTGTGGTTAACTCTAAGTCATGCTTTTTTAAGTATGTACTGTTGGACACACTGACTACACTGAGAGGGGGGGGGGGGGTGAACAGTGTAGGGCTCTTTTTCCCAAAAATCCTTAGTTAACAATCACCATTAACTCATTACTCATTGTTGTCATTCATAATAAGTTAAATGTCAACACATATCAACAACATATATCAACAATATATCATCAACAAGTCGTCACCACAAGGAACACAAAGAACACAAGATGTATGTACAATTTTATTTTTATTATGGACTACAATCCTTGGGGTTTTTAAGCAACAATTGAATAGAGTACAACTATACAAGAGAACCATATCTATAATTCAAGACTCAACTTACTCCCTTAGCACCAACTGAGATGAGGCAACAATCCTCAACATATATCAATTTGTACCATAAACAAGTGCATCAACCATGATGCACCAACCTGTGCCAAACAACCTGTAATCAACCTGTACCATAAACAAGTGCATCCAAACATGTACCAGGTATATACCAATCATGTGTCAACTACTCATCAATAATGACTCATCAATATGTACCAACATCATCAACTATACACCTCATGTATGTACCAACTCATCAACTGCTTGTCTCAACCATGACTAGTTTTGGATTAGTCAACAACCCTAACTTGAAATAATCATAACTTTGTACCTGTAATGAATAAAGATTTGAAACTGATATACAATTTTCTTCCATGTGTTTTATGCAATTCCTCCAGTTTTAACTACTTGTAACCTCTCATAAAAGGAGTTATAGCAAAAATGGCACACCTTGCTAAATTCTGGATTATTCTAGAGAGCGACCCTGTAGAGCGTGCCCCGCACAGAATATTTGTTTAATTGATCTCAAATTGTTACACCACATAGTACAGACTTTAATCTAACCAATGCAATTGATCTCACAGAATTTGGATCTGTTATGAAGAAGTTATGACATTTTTACTTGAAACACCTATTTTAGACTAGTTTCAAGACTAGCCACAAACCCTATTTTCCAAGGAGTGTATCTCCAAAAATACAATGACCCACACGATCAAGTTTTTACCACATATAATTGGATATGTTCTCTCAATGGCATATCAATCTCATGGTTTGAATCATTATATAAAAAACATTATTGCAAAAATTGTGAGATGACCTGTAAATAACATAACTTAGAAAGAATCATGAAAATAATTTATCCTCCCTTGAATTTCGGCCCTCTTTTCTTCACCTTCCTTTTGAAATTTGGCTTATATATCCTTTTTTTACCTCATTCACTTATATATCTTCAATATTCACAAGTGTTCCACACCAAAAATTCTCAAGCATCTCTCACAAGAAGCTCTCCACCAATACTCCAAAAGATATTCTCACAAGAAGCTCTCCATTGACCCACAAAAAGGATAATCTACAAGAGACCATTGCTATCTTATTTATACTTTCATTCTCTAGGTCACTTAACCCATTTTTAGGTCACTTAACCCATTTCTAGGCCACTTAACCTATTTTCCTTATTTTAGGGTTAACCACTTTCCATAAATAGAAAGTTCTCCAATACTTTATCATTTAAATATATTCCTTCTTGATTTTGTCACCTTACTTTATCATTTATTGATTTTGTCACTTCTCTTTATTATCACTTGACATCAATCAATCAATCAATCACCATACATCAATCAATCAAACCATTTGATTCAATGACAACATGATCCAACAATCTCCCCCTTTGGCATTGATGGCAATACCGATATTGATGTCAAAACCAATTATTAATTATTGATGTCAACACGTGGATAAGGAATGATCTACATCAGTAGTGTGACTATCTCTCCCAAATGTGACTATCTCTCCCAATCAATAATCATCAATCACATCAATGTGACTATCTCTCCCCCTTTGACATCAATGGAAAAGGGCCATTTTCCTCTTGGGGTTGCTCCCCCTGTCTGAGTGCCTTCCTATGAATAATCTCTCCCCTTTTGAACAAGTGATATCACTCTGATGTAATGCTGAAAATACATCGAACATACTTCCCCTGTGACCATCGCTCCTCCTAGAATTATGCCTCTGTTCTCTTTCTTCAAATACAAGTCTCTTTTCTAGGTATGCATCTGATAAATATCTCCTCCTAGAATCATGGGAAGAAGAATGACTCCCCCTATGGGTATGCCTCCCCTATATTCTCTGTGAGATGAACAATGTGTTACCATATAATGATCCTTGGACCTGTTCATGCATCAAACTCATGCTATACCAAGCATCATGAAGCAAAGGATATGTCAACAATGAAATAAAGAATCACGAGAAAAATATCAACCTAGCACATACTATACAAAAATGTGTGTTCATCATGCACAACACCTATGTACATCAACATCATGCAATGTGCCAAAATATTTCATCCATGGAATGTATAAATCATATGCCTCTACCAATATGCCAACCATGTGAATAGACCAATATGCCAACCATCTGCATCCACCAATATGCCAACCAGATGCATCTACCAATATGCCAGCCATGTGTCATATCACTCATGATATGTCTCCATCATGAACCAAGTACCATAACCATGTATCAACAAAATACCAATTGTTGTGCTAATCAAGTAATACCAACATCATAGTATCATCAAGCATATGCCATATATGAGTGTATCAAAACATGTACACCACCATGCACCAATACCACAAAATGATGAATCCCATACATGTATACCAAATCCTCCATAAAACATGTTCCAATCAACCTACTAGTAGGTGCCTCTACCAATGTACTAGAAACATACCAACCATGCATCAACTATATATCATCAATGATGTACAACATGATAATCTCATCAACTCACAAACCACATGTCCCAATGTGTAGCCCATCTGTATGCCAAATGCATGCATCAAGTTTTTCAACAAGTAAGCTTCCAATACATCATCAAGATATATCACATAAGTAAGGTGTCATAACTTCACAGTCATAACCAACATTGTTCTTCAACAAAAAATGCATCAATCCATACTCATGGGTTAGTGCCATGCACCCAATATTTTATTTTACATCATCACCTTACATAATCCAATATAGAATCATGAAAACTTGTAGCAAACAATTTTAGAACCTGCAATAAACCATGTCAGACCCTGCATCACAGAGTTATACCATCACATCAAATTGAAATCACCGTGCATAGCCCTTTTCCTTAGGCTTCACCACATATATGCAGCCTACTGCATAGAAAACTCGCATATGTACACGACCTATACAATTTCATTCCGCAAATGTATGCGACTGATACTACTGTCACCTGCATATGCCTTAGTAGATGACATTTTTGAACTTCCCTTCAGTCTCTCATTTTTTTCTGGCTTCTCTGTCTTCTTCACTCACTTCTGTAGATGTCCCTTCTCCTCAGAACTTGAGCTCTGAGCATCCATATTTTCAAAGATGTCTCCCTTCCTTACTTCATTCCTTCTTCTAGCCATGATATGTGAATTCCTCATCATGGACTTTCTTCTTGTGTTCCAACACTCCCGGGATTTGTGGCCAAGTCCACTATAGCTGTAGCATCTCATAGTGTTATAGTGAAGAACAATGTGTCCTACTTGATCACATCTCCAACACCTTATGGTGTTATTATATCTTCTTTCATAAGATCTACATTCAAAATATTTGTGACCATATTCATTACATGAATAACAATGCCCATGAAAAATACTTTCATACCTTTTCTTTGGTGTCCCAAAGATAGCTTCTTGATGTCTTCCTTGCTTTGTTCTTTTGAAATTTTTCTTGCCTTGTGTAGATGGTTTCTTTGCAACATTGTCTTCCTTCTTTGATGGACTTACCTCATGCTTCTTCGAGGTGTTTTCTTCAACATGCGTAGCTTCTTCTTTGTATCCAAGACCTAATTTATCATATGGTGATCTTTGACTTTCCAAAATCTCATCAAAGATTTTTGAGCTATTCAAGAATTTATTTGACTTCTTCAATTTCTTTCTAAGATCAAAAATTTCATCTTCTAACTTATCACATGACTCTTCCTTTTCATTAATTTGATTCTTCAAAAGTTCTTCTACCCTTTTGGCTTCTTCAATTTGGGTCTTGAGATGAATAATAGTTTCAAAACTTTTGTTAATCTCATCATATAACTTCATATATTCTTTTTCATTCTTTAGTCTTGTGATTTTTTCTTCCTTTTCTTCCAATTTATTCCTATTGACCTCTTCTTGTTCTTTGAGCATTCCATTTAACTTCAAGATGTGCCTTTGACTCCGCCTAAGAAACTTCTTAGTGTTATCCAAAATATAGTTATAGTGTGTATAAAAATGATCACTTCTATATCTATATAAACCCTCTTCAACTTCCTTTTGAAGTTCTAATAGATCTTCTTCTATTCTTTCCATGGGATAACTACCATCAAACTTTACACAAACTATTTCTAGATCATCTTCTTCACTTGAGAAAAATTCAACATCATCACAGTTTGAATTATTGCAATCAAGAGTCTTTGGAGATTCTATATCTTCATTTGAAATACTTTTGAGATCTTCCTTTGTGCTATATTCACTTGAAATGTTTCCAAGATCACATTTAGAAATAATACAATCAAGGGTTTTTGGAGATTCTTTACCTTTGATAATCTTGATGGAGTGGTCTTCAATATATTCCCTCTCCTTCTTGCTTTGATATGTCTCCTCCATCTTTAGCCTTAGATCCTTGGAGGAAGTGCATTATTCCATCCTTTCTTTGATAGGGCTTGAGAGTCCACTAAGAATGGTCTTAAGAACCAATGCATCATTCTTCTTTCCTTCCCTTTGAGCTGCAAACTTTGACTTGTTCTTCAACATAACTGATCCACCAAAGGATGCCTTCCAAATAGCTGCTCCCATTGTCTTCAAATACACTCTCATCTCTATTCTCTAAGTAGAATAGTTTTCCTCATCAGGGATTGGTATTTCATCATCCATTTGTATGTCTATGGATCTCCTTCAAGATTTTTACGGATTGTAGTGAAGGCCCATTCTAATACCAATTGTTGGACACACCGACTACATTGAGAGGGGGGGTGAACAGTGTAGGGCTCTTTTCCCCAAAACTCCTTAGTTAAAAATCAACATTAACTCATTACTCATTTCTATCATTTATAATCATTTAAATGTCAACACATATCAGCAACATATGTCAGCAATATATCATCAACAAGTCATCACCACAAGGAAGACAAAGAACACAAGATGTATGTACAATTTTATTTTTATTACGGACTACAATCCTTGGGGTTTTTCAGCAACAAATGAATAGAGTACAAATCTAGAAGAGAACCAACTCTATAATGAAAGACTCATCTTACACCCTTAGCACCAATTGAGATGAGGCAACAATCCTCAACATATATTAATATGTACCATAAACAAGTGCATCAACCATGCACCAACCTGTGCCAAACAACCTATAATTAGCCTGTACCATACAAAAGTGCATCCAACCATGTACCAAGTATATAAAAATCATGTTTCAACTATTCATCGATAATTATGCATCAATATGTACCAACATCATCAACTATACACCTCATGTATGTGCCAACTCATCAACTACCTGTCTCAACCATGACTAATTTTGGATTATTCAACAACCCTAACCTGAAATAATCATAACTTTGTACCTGTAATGAATAAAGATATGAAACTTATACACAATGTTCTTCAATTTGTTTTATGAAATTCCTCCAGGTTTAACTACTTGGAACCTCTCGGAAAGGGAGTTATAGAAAAAATGACACACCTTCCTAAATTCTGGATTATTCTAGAGAGTAACCTTGTAGAGCATGCCTCACACAGAATATTTGTTGAATCTATATGAACTAGTTACACAATATACTAAAGACTGTAATCTAACCAACATAATTTTTCTCACTGAATTTGGATCTTTCATGAAGCAGTTATGACGTTTTTACCCAAAAGAATCTCTCACAAGAAGCTCTCCACCAATACTCCAAAAGATATTCTCACAAGAAGCTCTCCATTGATCCACAAAAAGGATGATCTAGAAGAGACCATTTCTATCTTATTTATACTTTCATCCTCTAGGTCACTTAACCCATTTTTAGGTCACTTAACCCATTTCTAGGTCACTTAACCTATTTTCCTTATTTTAGGGTTAACCACTTTCCATAAATAGAAAGTTCTCCAATACTTTATCATTTAAATATTCCTTCTTGATTTTCTCACCTTACTTCATCATTTCTTGATTTTGTCACTTCTCTTTATTATTTAAATAATCGACCTTGACTTTGTCACTTTACTTTATCATTTAAACAATATTAACCCATTTCTAGGTCACTTAAGCTATTTTTCTTATTTTGGGGTTAACCACTTTCCTTAAATAGAAAATTCTCCAATAATTTATCATTTAAATATTCCTTCTTGATTTTGTCACCTTACTTTATCATTTCTTGATTTTGTCACTTCTCTTTATTATTTAAATAATCCACCTTGACTTTGTCACTTTACTTTTTCATTGAAATAATGATTTCTTCTTTCATGTCACTTTGACTTCTTTGACCTTGGTGGCTTCAAGCTTTCATGTGGGGGTCCTTCATCTTCCTAAGCCCATAACTCTCAAACCATGAGGATTTATGTGACATTCCACATACCACTAGAAATGGCATGACAAGAACTATCCATATAGGATAGTTTCACCAACAATTTCCTTTATCTTCATCTCATTACTCCACATACAAGCATGGGTCCTTAAACCATTCTTCTAGGATAACTCAATCTGCAAAGCATCTTCTCGTGAGGGCTCTCACCATAAGGGGACCTCTTTTGAGTTCATCCATTTGTGCACCTTATCAATCATGATAATACAATAATGAGATCATGGGTCCTCCAACCATTCTTATAGGATAACTCAACCCGCAAAGCGTCTTCCCATGAGGGCTTTCACCATAAGGGGGCCACTTTGGAGTTCATCCATTTGTGCACCTTATCAATCATGATAAGACAATAATGAGTCATCTATACATTTTTTCAACAATTCATCATATACCAATGAAACCACATTGATCCATCTTCATCATGTATCAATGACAACTCATTGATCCATCTTCATCATATCAATGACAACTCATTGATCCATCTTCATCTATGCATTCTCAACAAGGACAATACATATTACATTACATCAGTCATCAATCAATCAATCCTTTGGAATCAATCAATCACTTGACATCAATCAATCAAACCATTTTCATTAATGACAACATGATCCAACATGTACACTATTGTATACATTGCTTCTCTCCAATATATATATGGTAGTTTGGATTCATTTAACATGGTTCTAGATGCTTATTGAACAGTTCTATTTTTCCTTTTAGCAACTCCATTTTGCTAAGGAGTTCCTGGAGATGAAAATTTTCTTTTAATTCCATGTGTTTCACAAAATTCGTAGAACTCATTTGAGGTAAATTCTCCTCCATTTTCTGATCTTAGGGGCCTAATTTTGATATCAGTCTCATTTTCAACCTATGCTTTGAAGACTTTAAATTTTTTGAATTTTATGATTTTTCTTTGAGAAAGGATACCCAAGTCAATCTTGTATATTCATCATGGAATAAAATGAAGTAATGTTCATATTGAATAATTTTAGTTCTTGTTGGTCCACAGAAGTCAGTATGAATTGTTGGACTCACCGACTACACTG
>ML780713.1:18770-33332 GCA_009831015.1 Picea engelmannii | reverse complement strand
TTGCGGATTGGTCATCGGACAATTATAATGTAAAGAATAAGAAGTCGGCCCCAACAGTTATAATGAAAGGTCGGCCCAGCCAGATTTAATTAAAGGTGGATTTATCCACCTAGTATGAGAGGTCGGCCCTGCCAGAATGGTGTATCTTCACACGTGCCAGATTAGTATAAATAAGAGGCTAGTGCCTCACTTCTAACACACACTTCATTTGCTCATGTTCTTATGAGGCAAGGTGATATTTCAAGTTGGTGAAAGAAGAAGAAGGGTGGCGCATCTCTTGGAAGAGGATTTTCTATATTGGTTGAGTTATCTCTTGAACTCTTGATAAGCTATTTATGATAAGGAAGCTTTTGCTGGGTTTTCTTCCCCTAGAGGGTTTCCCAAGATAAATGTTGTGTCTATTGTGGATGTGTATTTCTCAGTGATCTTGTTCATATTATGCTCTTATCTTATGAAATGCAAAGAACTATAATATCAGCATAAAACATTAACACATCCAACCATGTACCAAGTATATACCAATCATGTTTCAACTACTCATGAACAATTAATTATAAATATGTACCAACAACATCAACTATACACCTCATGTATGTGCCAACTCATCAACTGCTTGTCTCAACCATGACTAGTTTTTTATTAGTCAACAACCCTAACTTGAAATAATCATAACTTTGTACCTGTAATGAATAAAAATATGAAACTGATATACAATGTTCTTCAGTGTGTTTTATGAAATTCCTCCATGTTTCACTACTTGGACCCTCTCAGAAAAGGAGTTATAGAAAAAATGGCATACCTTGCTAAATTTTGTCTTATTCTAGAGAGATACCTTGTAGAGCGTGCCCCACATGGAATATTTGTTGAATTGATATGAATATATTACACATCATACTAAAGACTATAATATAACCAACACAATTATTCTCAATGAATTTGGATCTTTTATGAAGAATTTATGACGTTTTTACCCAAAATACTTGTTTTAGACTAGTTTTAGGACTAGCCACAAACCCTATTTTCCACGTAGTGTATCTCCACAAATAAAACGACCCACAATATGAATTTTTTACCATAGATACTTGGATATGGTTCCTCAATGGAATATCAATCTCACACTCAGAATCATTATAGAAAACAGGTTATTGCGAAAATCGTGAGATGACCTGTAAATAACATACCTTAGAAAGAATCATCAAAATAATTTATCCTCCCTTGACTATTTACCCTCTTTTCTTCACCTTCCCTCTGAAATTAGGCTTATATATCATTTTTTTACCTCAGTCACCTATATATCTTCAATATTCTCAAGTGTTCCACACCAAAAATGCTCAAGAATCTCTCCATCAATACTCCAAAAGATATTCTCACAAGAAGCTCTCCATTGATCCACAAAAATGATGATCTACAAGAGACCAATTCTATTTTATTTATACTTTCATCCTCTAGGTCACTTAACCCATTTCTAGTTCACTTAACCTAATTTCCTTATTTTAGGTTTAACCACTTTCCATAAATAGAAAGTTCTCCAATACTTTATCATTTAAATATTCCTTCTTGATTTTGTCACCTTACTTTATCATTTCTTGATTTTGTCACTTCTCTTTTATATTTAAATAATACACTTTGACTTTGTCACTTTAATTTATCATTTAAATAATATTAACCCATTTCTAGGTCACTTAACCTATTTTCCTTATTTTAGGATTAACCACTTTCCATAAATAGAAAGTTCTCCAATACTTTATCATTTAAATATTCCTTCTTGATTTTGTCACCTTACTTTATCATTTCTTGACTTTGTCACTTCTCTTTATTATTTAAATAATCCACCTTGAATTTGTCACTTTAATTTATCATTTAAAAAATGATTCTTCTTTTAGGTCACTTTAACTTCTTTGACCTTGGGGGATTCAAGCGTTCATGTGGGGGTCCTTCATCTTCGTAAGGCCATAACTCTAAAACCATGAAGAGTTATGTGACATTACACATACCACTGGAAATGGAATGACAAGCACTATCCATCTAGGATAGTTTCACCAACAATTTTCTTGATCTTGATCTCATTATTCCACATACAAGCATGGGTCCTCCAACCATTCTTCTAGGATAACTCAATCCGAAAAGTGTCTTCCCGTGAGGGATTTCACCATAAGGGGACCACTTTGGAGTTCATCCAGGTGTGCACCTTATCAATCCTGATAAGACAGTAATGAGTCATCTATACATTTTTCCAAGAGTACATCATATACCAATGAAACCACATCAATCCATATTCATCATGTATCAATGAAAACTCATTTATCCATCTTCATCATATCAATGAAAACTCATTGATGCATCTTCATATACTCATTCTCATCAATAAAAATACATATTACATCACATAAATCATCAATCAATCACTTGACATCAATCAATCAAACCATTGGCATCAATGACAACATGATCCAACAATCCCCCCATTTGTCATTGTTGGAAATACCAATATTGATGTCAACATGTAGACAAGGCATGCTCTACATCAATAGTCAATGTGACTATCTCTCCCAAATGTTACTATCTATCCCAATCAATAATCATCAATCACATCAACGTGACTATCTCTCCCCCTTTGACATCAATGGAAAAGCGCCATTTTCCTCTTGGGGATGCTCCCCCTGCTTGAACTTTCCTTGGGGCTGCTCCCCCTATCTGAGTTCCTTTGATATTCCTCTAAAGAATCTCTCCCCTTTTGAACAAGGGATATCACTTTGATGTGACTCTGAAAATACATTGAACATACTCCTTCTGTGACCATCGCTCCACATGGGATTATGCCTCTGTGCTCTTTCTTCAAATATAGAGCTATTTTCTAGGTATGCATCTGATAAATATCTCCTCCTAGAATCATGGGAAGAAGAATGACTCCCCCTATGGGTATGTCTCCCCCTATATTCTCTGCAAGATGAACAATATGCTACCATATAACGATCCTTGGACCTATTCATGCATCAAACTTATGCCATACCAAGCATCATGAAGAAAAATATATGTCAACAATAAAATAGAGAATCATGGTCCAAATATCAATCATGTACCGAAATGTGCCCACCATGCACAACATCCATGTACAAAAAAGTGTGCTCATCATGCACAACACATATGTATATCAACCATGTACATCAACATCATGCAATGTGACAAAATATATCATCCATGAAATGCATCAAGCATATGCCTCTATCAACATGCCAACATGTGCATCTACCAATATGCCAACCATGTGCATCTACCAATATGCCAACCATGTGTCATATCACTCATGATATGTCTCCATCGTGAACCAAGTGCCACAATCATGTATCTTAAACAATTACCAATTGTTGTGTTGATCAAGTAGTACCAATGGTGTAGTATCATCAAGCATATTTCATCTATGAGTGTACCAAACATGTATCAATTATAGATCAAGCTATGAATCATTAATAATGTACAACATGATCACCTCATAAAATCACCAACCACATGTCCCAATGTGTAGCCCATCCATATAATAAATGCATGAATCAAGATTTCCAACAATTAATCTTCCAATACATCATTAAGATATATCACATAACCAAGGTGTCATAACTTCACTTTTCATAACCAAGATTTTTCTTCAACAAAAAATGCATCAATCCATACTCATGGGTTAGTGACATGCACACAAGATTTTATTTTACATCATCACCTTACATAATCCAATACAGAATCATGAAAACCTGCAACAAACAGTGTCAGAACCTGCAATAAACCATGTCAGACCCTGCATCACAGAGTTATACCATCACATCAAACTGCAATCCTTGTGCATATCCCTTTTCCTTAGGCTTCACCATATATATATGGCCTGCTGCACAGACAACTCACGTATGTATGTGACCTATACAAGGTCAGCATGCATATGTATGAGACTGATACCATTGTCACCCGAGTATGCCTCAGTAGATGACACATGCGAAATTCCCTTCAATCTTTCATTATGTTATGGCTTCTCTGTCTTCTTCACCCACTTCTGTAGATGTCCATTTTCCTCAGAACTTGAGCTCTGAGAATCCATCTTTCCAAATATTTCTCCCTTCCTTACTTCATTCCTTCTTCTATTCATGCTATATGAAGTCCTCATCATGGACTTTCTTCTTGTGTTCCAACACTCCTCAAATTTGTGACCAAATCCAATACAGCTGTAGAATCTCATGGTGTTACAGTGAACAACAATATGTCCTACTTGATCATATCTCCAACACCTTATGGTGTTATGGAATCTTCCATTATATCTCCTTTCATAAGATATAGATTCAAAATCTTTGTGACCATATTCATTACATGAATAACAATTCCCATGAAAAATACTTTCATACCTTTACTTTGGTGTCCCAAAGATAAATTCTTGATGTCTTCCTTGCTTTGTTCTTTTAAAATTTTATTTTCCTTGTGTATATGGTTGTTTTGCAACATTGTCTTCATCCTTTTATGGACCTACCTCATGCTTATTTCAGGTGCTTTCTTCAGTATGTGTATCTTCTCCTTTGTATCCAAGACCTGATTTATCATATGCTGATCTTTGACTCTTCAAGATTTCATCCAATATTTTTGAGCTATTAAAGAATTTGTTTGAATTCTCTAACTTCTTTCTAAGGTCAACAAATTCAACTTCTAACTTATTGCATGACTCTTCCTTTTCAGTTATTTTATCCTTCAATAGTTCCTCTACCCTTTTAGCTTCTTCAATTTGGGTCTTGAGATGAATAATAGTTTCAAAACGTTTGCTAATCTCATCATCTACCTTGATATCTTCTTTTTCATTCTTTACTCTTGTGATCTCTTATTTCTTTTCTTCTAATTAAGTCTTATTTATCTCTTCTTGTTCCTTGAGCATTCCCTTTAACTTCAAGATGTTCCTTTGACTTCTCCTAAGAAACTTCTTAGTGTTATCCGAAAGATAGTTATAGTGTGTATAAAAGTGATCACTTATATATCTATATAAACCCTATTCAAATTGTTTTTGAAGTTCTAATAGATCTTATTCTATTCTTTCCATGGAATAATTTTCATCAAACTTTACACAAACTGTTTCTAGATCATCTTCTTCACTTCAGAAAAATTCAACATCATCACATTTTGAATCATTGCAATCAAGAGTCTTTGGAGATTCTATATCTTCATTTGAAATACTTTTGGGATCTTCCTTTGTTATATCTTCACTTGAAAGGTTTTCAAGATCACATTTAGAAATAATACAATCAAGGGTTTTTGGAGATTCTTTACATTTGACAATCTTGATGGAGTGTTCTTCAATATCTTCCTTCTCCTTCTTGTTTTGATATGTCTCCTCTAGCTTTAGCCATAGATCCTTGCCATAAGTGAATTGTTCCATGATTTCTTTGATAGGGCTTGAGACTCCACTAAGTATGGTCTTGAGATCCAATGCTTCATTCTTATTTCCTTCCCTTTGAGCTACCAACTTTGACTTTTTCTTCAACGGAACTGATCCACCAATGGTTTCCTTCCAAATAGTTGCTCCCATTGTCTTCAAATACACTCTCATATCTATTCTCCAATTAGAATTTTTTTCCTCATAAAGTATTGGTATTTCATAATCCATTTGTGTGTCTATGGATCTCCTTCAAACTTGTTAAGGCTTCTAGTGAAGACCCTCTCTGATTCCAAATGAGGGGGGGTGAACAATGTAGTGCTCTTTTTCCCAAAAATCCTTAGTTAAAAATCACCATTAACTCATTAATAATTGTTTTCATTTATAACCAATCAAATATCAACACATATCAGCAACATATATCTGAAATATATCATTAACAAATCATCACCACAATGAACAAAAAGAACACAAGATGTATGTACAATTTGCTTTTTATTACAGACTACAATCCTTTGGGTTTTTTAGCAACAA
The DNA here is from genome assembly GCA_009831015.1 of Picea engelmannii. Lineage (NCBI taxonomy): Eukaryota > Viridiplantae > Streptophyta > Pinopsida > Pinales > Pinaceae > Picea > Picea engelmannii. Next base: position 27,400 of record ML780713.1, on the reverse strand, counting down.
CTAAATAGAGTACAAATATGCAAGAGAACCAGTTCTATAATGAAATAATCAGGTTATATCCTCAACACCAACTAATAAGAGGAAACAATCCTCAACATATATCAATCTTTACCATAAACAAGTGCATCAACCATGCACCAACCTATGCCAAACAACCAGTAATCAACCTGTACCATAAGAAAGTGCATCCAACCATGTACCAAGTATATACCAATCATGTCTAAACTACTCATCAATAATGAATCATCAATATGTACCAACATCATCAACTATACACCTCATGTATGTGCCAACTCATCAACTACTGGTCTCAACCATGATTAGTTTTGGATTAGTCAACAACCCTAACTTGAAATAATCATAACTTTTTACTTGTAATGAATAAATATCTGAAACTGATACAAAATGTTCCTCAGTGTGTTTTATGTGATTCCTTTAGATGTCACTAATTGGAATCTCTCATAAAAGGATTTATAGAAAATATGGCATACCTTGTTGAATTCTGGATTATTCTAGAGAGCGACCTTGTAGAGTGTTCCCTGCACAGAATATTTGTTGAATTGATCCGAAATTGTTACACATCATACTAAAGACTGTAATCTAACCAAAACAATTGGTCTCACTGAATTTGGATCTGTTATGAAGAAGTTATAACATTGTTACCCAAAACACTTGTTTTAGACTAGTTTCAGGACTAGCCACAAATCCTATTTTCCACGGAGTGTATCTCAAAAATTAAAATGAACCACAAAATGAATTTTTTACCATAGATACTTGGATATGTTTCCTGAATGGACTATCAATATCACAGTTTGAATCATTATAGAAAAAACTTTGTTGTGAAAATGGTGAGATGACCTATAAATAACATACCTTAGAAAGCATCATGAAAATAATTTATCCTCCCTTGAATTCCAACCCTCTTTTCTTGACCTTCTCTCTGAAATTCGACTTAGATATCCTTTTTTTACCTCATTCACCCATAGATCTTCAATATTCTCAACTGTTCCACACCAAAAATTCTCAAGAAGCTCTCCATCAATACTCCAAAAGATATTCTCACAAGAAGGTCTCCATTGATCAACAAAAAGGATGATCTACAAGAGACCATTGCTATATTATTTATACTTTCATCCTCTAGGTCAATCAACCCTTTTTTATGTCAGTTAACCCATTTCTAGGTCACTTAACCTATTTTCCTTATTTTAGGGTTAACCACTTTGCATAAATAGAATGTTCTCCAATACTTTATCATTTAAATATTACTTCTTGATTTTGTCACCTTACTTTATCATTTCTTGATTTTGTCACTTCTCTTTACTATTTAAATAATACACCTTGACTTTGTCACTTTACTTTATCATTTAAATAATATTAACCCATTTCTAAGTCACTTAACCTATTTTCCTTATTTTAGGGTTAACCACTTTCCATAAATATAAAATTCTCCAATACTTTATCATTTAAATATTGCTCCTTGATTTTGTCACCTTACTTTATCATTTCTTGATTTTGTCACTTCTCTTTATTATTTAAATAATCCACCTTGACTTTGTCACTTTACTTTATCATTTAAATAATGATTTCTTCTTTTATGTCACTTTGACTTCTTTGACCTTGGGGGCTTCAAGCCTTCATGTGGGGGTCCTTCATCTTCGTAAGGTCATAACTCTAAAACCATGAGGAGATATGTGAAATTCCACATACCACTGGAAATGGAATGACAAGCACTATCCATCTAGGATAGTTTCACCAACAATTTCCTTGATCTTCATCTTATTATTCCACATACAAACATGGGTCCTCCAACCATTCTTCTAGGATAACTCAATCCGCAAAGTGTCTTCCCATGAGGGATTTCACTATAAGGGGACCACTTTGGAGTTCATCCATTTGTGCACCTTATCAGTCATGATAAGAGAATAACAAGTCATCTATACATTTTTCCAGCAATGCATCATATACTAATGAAACCACATCGATCCATCTTCATCATGTATCAATGACAACTCACTGATCCATCTTCATCATATCAATGGAAACTCATTGATCCATCTTCATATATGCATTCTCATCAAGGACAATGCATATTACATTACATCAATCATCAATCAGTCAATCCTTTGGCATCAATCAATCACTTGACATCAATCAATCAAACCATTGGCATCAATGACACATGATGCAACAAAATTCCATGTGTTTCACAAAATTCGTTGAACTCATTTGAGGTAAATTCTCCTCCATTGTTTTATCTTAGGCACTTGATTTTGACATCACCCTCATTTTCAACCTATGCTTTGAAGACTTTAATTTTTTTGAATTTTCTAACTTTTCGTTGAGAAAGGATACCTAATTCATTCTTGTATAGTCATCAATGAATAAAATTAAGTAATGTTCATATTGTATACTTTTAGTTCTTGTTGGTACACAGAAGTCAGTATGAACAAGTTCTAATGGTTTTGACATGGAGTATTCATTTTTCTTGAATCTTACTTTTTTCTGCTTCCCACGTTGGGAGTGCCTACAAACAGAGCTTGAAGGTTTTATAATATTTGGCATGTATTTCACAACTTCCTTTCTACTAACTTTTATCAATTTATTGAAGATTATGAGTTCCATTCTTCTGTGTTGTAACCAACTTTCATCTATTTGTCCCATGCAACATTTTTATTCTTCTTTTGTATTTAAGATATATACATCACTTGATGTCCTTGGTGAAACAACCACTAATTTTCCTGAGTCTTCTTTTATAATTTCACATTTTTGAGAGTCAAATACGAGAATGTGTCATTGATCACATGTTTGGCTCACACTAAGGAGTTTAAGCTTCAAATTTTCAACTAATATCACATTTTATGCTTTAGCTCTGTTATTTTCGAGACTAACTATACCATTTCCAAGTATCTTGGCAAAGACATCATCTACAAATATAACACTTCCTTTTTCTTTCCTTTTCATATTGAGGAATTTGTTTTGATATCATGTCATATGCTTTTAACACTCACTGTCAATATACCATTGGCTTCTTTTATTCTTGTAATATAAGGTTACCTTACATTCTTTTTCCTTTTCTTCTATTTTTTTTTCCTTCCATATATGCTTATATTTTTCTTTTCGACTGTTGGAAATACTTGTCTTCATGCAATATTTTGATAATCTACAATTACTAGATTTATTACCATAATTGTTGCATTTGTAGAATTCAATGTTGTAATCTTGTAATGGAGAAAATGAATTATAGTTTCTACTCCTTTGATTGCTACTAGACTTGTTTTTCCTATGGCCATATCCTTGAACACTTTTATGATAGTTCTTTCTACAAGATTTACAGTATAATGTGTTATGCCCAAAATTATGACAGACAAAAACAATAGCCAAGAAAGAGTTGTTGATACCTTTTTGGGAGATTTCTTCTTGAAATTGTATTCCTTCTATATTCATTTTATTTTGAAGGGAGATCCTTTTTGCATTGATTAGAATTAATATTTATCTTGTTTTATTCATTTTTGAAGGAGCTCTAAAGGGAAGTTGCATAACTTTTTAGAATTGTATCACTTTTATGTATTCCATATTTTGAGCCTTTATTAGTTTTCTTGTAATCATAACCTAGTCCAGCCTTATTACTTGATTGTATTCAAATGTTAAGGATTTCATCCAATATTTTGGAACTACTTTCAAACTTTGAATGGTTAGTTCCTTTCTCAAGTTTCCCTCTTAGAAGAACTATTTCAGCCTCCATTATTTCACAGATTTGTTCCTTGTCATTAAGTCATTTACTTAAGACTTATTCAATTATTTTAGCTTCTTGTAGTTGAGTTTTCAAATCGATAATAATTTGTTATATTTTCTTGATGCTTTTTGGAACTTCTTCTTCTCTTGATTTTGGTTCTTCCTTAAAATATAACAGTTGTTCTTTGAATTATTTTTCCCTCCTTATACATATTCTTAGTTCTTTGAGGGAACTACTGAGTTCTCCTTCAATATCAATTTCAAATTCTGTATTTTCTTCATTTTCATAATTATTATCTTCAATAGTGTCAGTTTGAGTTTTTTTCCCCATAAATAGAACCTTTGTATCTTCATATTCACTCATGTCAGATGAGCTATTGTCTTCTTTAGAATACAAGTTTTTCTTTTTCTTATAGAATTTCTTTTTGTATTGGGCTTTACCATTTTTATGTTCTTTTTGGTTGTAATCTTCTTCATCGTCATTATCTTTTTCCTAGGGAGAAGGACATTTGGAAGAAAAGTGTCCAATGTTTCCACAGTTGGAGCATTTCAAAGGTAACTTCCCTGTGTATTTTCCAAATCCTTTCTTAAATTTCTTAATTAAGTTTTCTTCTTCCTCATTAGATTTGTCTAATCTACCTTCATTCGATACATGTTCATGGTTTTTAGTTCATTTTGAGACTTTGAAAGTCATTTCACCTTTTGAACGTTTTTCTTATCATGTTCTTATTTCATAGGTTGTGATAATCCCATGTAGTTCATCCATTGTGAGTTTTTCAATATTCTCCCGATATTCCAAGATAGATCCTTTGGGATCATCTCTCATTGGGAGTGATCTTAGTACCTTTTGGAATACTACTGTGTCATCTAATTCTTCTTCTAGTCCTCTAATTGTGTTGGCAATTTCATCTACTGTTAGAAGATACTCTGCAATGTTTTCTTCTTCTTTCATATTCAAGATTTCAAATTGTCCTCTGTACGTTTGAAGCTTTTCTTTCTTGAGTTTGAAATATCCTTCATAGATTATTTGTATTTTGTCCCAAATATAATTTTTTGATTTACAATGCATGACTTTGACAAATATATTATTTTTTAATCCACCCAAAATTGAATTTACAACTCTTGAATTATCATTGCAGAGTTTCTTTGTAGTTGTGTCTGAAGGAGAAATTTATGGTACATCATAACCCTTTATCAAATATATCCAGACATCAAATCCTAGTACTATTAGGTAAATTCTCACTCTTATAGTCCAGAATGCATAGTTATCTCCTTTGAATAGTGGATCTTTTTTTGAGGACATCCCTTCTTGTTGATCCATTGTGGTTTCTTAGAATCTTCCTTCTAGTGATTATGTTGTGATGACAGAACCTGATATGATACCAAATGTTGGAATATTTTCTGATACTAAAAGAGAGGGGTAAATCAATATTACCATTTTTCCACAATTTAAAACCACTTCATTATTAATTTTATCAAATCAGAATAAATGATCAATAGAAAGGTACAATACACAAAATGTTACTGTGGAAAACCAAAAAGCAACAAATGTTCTTATTTTTAATAAAGATTGAATTTAATTTATGAGATCCAACTCAAAGGAAACATCAATTCTGTGTTTTACTAGCACCAACTAGAAGGAGGCTACAACCCCTCCATATTTTACCAGCACTGACTAGAAGGAAGAACCAAGTCCCTAGTTTCTTCAACTATAACAAAAAATATGTTGCAACACCTTGGTTTACCAACTTCAACTAGAAGGAGGATACAACCTCCTTTATAGGCTCCATCCTTCCCTAACACCACCCAACCTCGCTTTTTAGGATAAGTACTTCAATCTTCAAATCATCATAATCTTATTTTTCTTCAGTTGCATATCTTCATTTACTTTCTTGGTCTCTGACACTATTATTGATCTTTAGATTTCAAGCACAAAGACACATCCTCTTTCAACAAGAATTTATATAGTCTTCCAATGGTCATCTACAACTAAAAAATTGAACCTCTTCAATATATGAATGTATGTCTTCATTATAAGTATGTGCCTTTTCAATATAAGATATTGATCATACTATTTTAATTAATACAATGTCAATGAACCATTGTGCCTTTTAGTGACATTTTCAATTGGGTCAATAGATTTTGAATATCATGATATAATTCACTTTTTACCTTACCATAGGTAAATACCACCATGGTTTGCACATACCATGTTATCTTTCACTTTTACCCTTTTTTTAACTCAATTTTCATTTTTACCTTTTTCTTTAATCCAAATTCACTTTTTCTTTTTTCTTTAATCCAATTTCACTATTACCTTTTTCTTTATTCCACTTTCATATTTACTCCTCTTTTACATAAAATCGATTTCCACCTAACATTTCAACTTTTTTTATTTATTAATGTCATATTTATATTTAATCCACTTTGATTAACACTTTTGCATAAACTCAATTTCCACTTATCTTTTCCACTTTTGTATTTATGAAAGTGATACCAAGGTCACATTTATATTTAGTCACTTACTAACCTTTGACATCAATGAAAAAATATTCAACAATTGAATTCCTAGGTGGATCTAACCATTGGTGGCTACTAGAAATTGTTTGGGCTTGAAGGGTCATCCAACTTCAGCCTGTCAAGAATGATAGCCAACCATTGTTGCAAAATATTGACTATTGTTGGACAGTTGGTTGTCATTGATGTCAACCCTTTGAGAGTGATATTTGAGATTGATGTCAGCCCTTGGAGAGGACCGGGCATGTTGGAAAGTTTATTGACATTTGTATGATCAATATTGATGGTGAGTTAGTTGGGTACATTTGATTTATTCTACATGTAGCCCCGTAGGTTTGGTTATGGGATTCAAAGTTGATTAAGGAATATGGAAATGAAGGGTAGTGAAACTGCAAGTAAGAGTATCATAGATGGATAATATATGCCATTCTGTTTCTGGTGATATATAGAATGCCACGTGCTTCCTCACAGTTATGGAGATATAACCTTGTGAAGATGTAATCCTCGAAGAATCGGCAAGAAGACCCGAGTTGATTACAAGTCTTTGTCAAAGTGTATATTGGTTGTAACAAGAAACCCTTAAAACAAGGAAAGAGGTTACCTAAAATTAGTATAAATACACCTAAAATAGTCTCTCATTTATACATACACACACTTAAAATTGAATATCTATCTTGTGATTGTTATGGTCTAGTATTGTGATATTTTGGCAAGTTTACGACGACATTTTTTTTTAAGTTGCGAAGGTCTGAAGTAGAGAAAGTTTTGGAGTTGTAGAAAACTAGTAACCATATTTTTTTGAGGTTATAGATGGGATTCATAAGGACAATTAGCATACATATGTGAGTTGTAGAAGAATAGGTCACGTACATCCACAGGCTGGAGGAGGACTCGTTGCAGATTTGAGGAAAACTTTTGAAGAAGAATGGTTTGTTGAGTTGCAACAATGTTTGATGGTACAAAAGGGTTATTATAGGGTCTGTGATGGAATTATCCATGTATTCTTTAGTAAAGGTATGAATTTTATGTATTTGTTTGAGGCTTGTATCTTGGATGGTATGGCACATGCTTAAGGCATGTCTTGGAAGCTCTTAATGGGACATGGTTGAGGTGATATTGTTACATGCTTGAGACATACTCTTGTTAATTGATATATGGTTGTTATGCCTCATTGCTAAAGGAACATATTTGTGATACTGGAATATACTTGAGGCTTATGTTATGGTGCATGGCATGATTTAGAGTGATATGGTATATGTTTGAGACACATTTCATGGTGTATGGTATATGGTACATGTTATGGTACAGGTGTTGATGTACATGGTCGATACATGATATGGCATTGATGTACATGGTTGATGGTTTAGGCATATGGTACAAGTTATGGTGCATGGTTGATGCATGGTTTGGCACAGGTGTTGGTGCACGGTTGATGCACATTTTGGTACAAGTGTTGGTTCATGGTGTTGATACTAAGAGGGGGGTGAATCAGTATCAAGTACAATTTAAAACATTTTTCAACTTATACTTAAAGCATTCAACTATATTCAATGAGCAATGAACAATAGTATAAGAGTTACACCAATACACCACAATACACCATGCACAATATATGAGAAATAATCAATAGTTATTGTTCAAGGGAAGTAATGACTTTCAAAGGTAGCTATAGCTTCCAAATGTAAAGGGAAGGATAAACCTCCAAGAGGAAGATGCAATCCTCCAATATCAAGAGAGAGTTGAACTCTCCATCCTTGCCCCTTCCTTCCACCCAAGAATATATGTGAAATAATAAAACTTTACATTAAATCATCACCATCAACCAATCATCACATAGAACCTGATAATGCTTCCTGAGACTTCTTCAATTTCTGCAATTCCTCAATTCTTGGAGTACTTTGATCCTGTAGATAATATTACTCAATGTATTCTCTGAAACTCCTCCAATTTTTAGTCCTTGAATCCTCCCTAAAAAGAGGTTATAGAAAGAATGGTAGACTTTATTCAATTCTGGTCTATTCAGGAGAGTGAACTTGCACAGAATGCCCTGCACTCAATAATAAACATCTGATTCTAAAACTCTCCCACAAGAAACTAAAGTCCATACTCTTTAGAATGAAAATTATCCCACTTCATTTTGATTCACGATTAATAAGTTATGACTATTTTACTCAGAACACCTGTTTATTGACTAGCTTCAGGACTGGTCACAAACCCTATCTTCCACATAGTGTATCTCTGTTGATTAAGGTTGGTTGTCATTGATGTCAACCCTTGAAGAAAGACCCGTAGCACAAAGTTTTGGGTAATGGACCCAATAGTGTTTGATGTAAATATGACTCATTATTGTTTTTTCATGTTTGATAAGAAGTAAATATGGA
>ML780712.1:499546-518594 GCA_009831015.1 Picea engelmannii | reverse complement strand
GGATAGATCTTTCCAACGAGCTATCATACACCTAAAACGAAGATCGTATGCAAAAGTTACGACCCCGGGAAGTTGATGCACCAACTTACCCAAACGGGGCCCACATGACTTTTGGCGCTTCATCTCCCAGGGTTAGGTTTTTGCATGTCTAGGGTTTTTGGCATTCCTTCTTATTGTAAAAAGGCCTTCAGAGCCTCATTGTGATCATCTTCTCACGGATGCGAGTAGCCGTCACATCTCTTCTCAGAGATAAGCTACCACCATTCTAGCGAGTCTTTCACTCTGTATTTTACAGTCTCTGTACATTTATTTCGTTAATAGAAATCGTGTATTACTGTATATCTGTGACTCTTGTTTTATTTCCGCTATATCTCTGTTATATTGTTGTCTCTCTTGCAATATCTCTGAATATTTCTGTGTTATATATCCGTTCTCATTTTGTGCCGAAAATAATCCGGATCAGAGAGGATCAAAGTATGTACCTTAAGTCCTTCCATATGAAGTAGATCCCTTCCTATCGTTGTTCGTTCCGAGTTGTAGGCCTCCTCCCAATGCTGGCCTGAAACAAATTTAAAGAACACAATATACAAACATATGAATAACTACCAAGATCATCTAAAGGGTTAGATATTCATGAAAACCATCCATAAATATAAACACAAAGACATAAAGATCCGGGACAAGAAGTTTCTCTTTTATTAATAACAAGATTGAAAGTTACAACCTAAATCTTGTCGACGCTGCTCCACGAACCTCGCTTGGGTTCCTCTACTTTGACTCCAAGTGCATCATTCCCAATGTGATATCCTCACAACCAACATGCCAATATAGGGAAAAGGGATGGATTGTATAAGGAGGATGGATGGTAGGGAATGTTGAGGATGAAAACTCAGAACGGGATGCAAAAGGCTTGGAATGCAAGGGAGAAATTTTGGCAGATTTCACTTGCCTCTTGTTCCATATATCCAAAATGACCCCCCTAGGGAACTTTTATATGGATAAAATATAGTTAATCCATTTTCAAAAGGGCTATAGGAGGTAAGATGGTTGTGCAACTTGACATAGCCCGTAAACTTATCCCGAAAGCCTGGAACTTTTTAATTTTTGTAATTTTTTAGAGCATATGCAGGTTGTCAGGTATGCAACTAGCGTATGTACGTGCACTACATATGTAGCACGTAGCGTACACCACAAAAAAGGTGTTTTTTAAGAGGAACCTCAACAAAAAAAGGTTGGGAAATGTGTGAATGAGTAGGGCAATGTCATAAATGCATAGTGGTGGCCTTTTGAGCTATAACAACATTACACTACATTTCTCTTTAAATTTAGTCATGATAGTTCTTTTAATGGTATCAAATATTTTGTAGAGTTGTATCCTCTTTATTTTTCAATGGTTTAACCAAGAATCAACATCTTTGTACGACCCTCTCTCAATAAGTCTCAGGGAACTTTTATTGGAATGAAGCCATGCTAAGAAACTATTTTATCTTTCATGTTAATTTCATCATATGCTTGTACATTAGGTTCCTAATCATAGCACCGATTTCAATGGGTGGAAGCCAAGCGTCCAAGAGGAGGATTGGATAGGGTGTATTGCTTTTAATTTTAATATTATATATTATAAAATGCTTCTAGATTTGTTCGATTTTTCTCCAAGTTTGTCTATAAATGTTGCAATCCTAAACTTCATATTGATATAAGATAATTGTGGTAACAAGTGTGTCAAAATTTTTTTTTTTTTTACAAAATAAAAAAAATATTATGTTTTATTGTTGTTTTCAAAAACAAAATAGGCTTTCCATCCTCCATTAATCTATTTATCAACACTATAGTTCCAACTAAGCTTATGATGAGGGTCAATTCCAAGACACTTGTATGGATTATCTTCTTCTAAATTGTTATTGTCATATACAAAATTAGGGTAACTAGTGTTCTTGGTTTTTATGATCATAACTTGTCTTATCAATGTCATTGACATACAAGAGCTAGACCAAAAATCTTTTGAATTGTTAGTGGCTTGTCTCAAAGGGGCACTTTGCAAGAAGAATGATGACTATCCTAACCATGGTAGTGCTATCACAATCTACTTCTTCTAAACATGTCTCTAATTTGTCAATATAAAAACCAAAAAGCATGGGGAGGGAAGGACATCTTTGATTATACCTTATATTACAATTAATTTCTTCTAATCAAATCTCATTCTTCTTGAATTTAGCAATTACTTCTCTTATGGCCTTATTGGAATAGAACTCAACTAAAATAGAACCTTTAGATCCTCTAATCTCTGCCATACACTATTTTTAGGGATAATATCAAAAGTTTTCCTAAAGTCAACAAAGCAACAAAGGAGATCAATTTTATCATTTCTACATTCCTTTGTAATAATCTTAAGAGTCATCAAGTGGTCTACAATGGAATGAAAACATCTAAAACTAGTTCGTCCTTTAGTCATTTGCCATGAATTTCAAGTCATAAGCTATCTTATTTTTCATAATGATTTAATATAATAGCTAAAGGATCACTAACCATAATGGGCCTATAATTTGGAGGGTTACTTTTTGTCATCGCTTTTAAAAATAAGTACAATGAGGCTCTTAGTGCAAGGTTTAGGTAAACCTTGTTTCATTGTAATATTAAAAAGTCTTTGAAAGTGGTGGATAAGAACCAAATGGAAAAAAACAAATGCAGGATTTCAATATCGTTAATCTTAGCTATGTTGAAAAGGTAGAAATAAATGTTGAACTCTAGGATTGAGATAATAAAATAATTCTTTTCAAGACTTTAGTTACCTTGAGTATTCTTTATGACTATGAAATTTTGGCTTGCAATGTCTTTCACAAGGCTTCAAATAAAATTGAGTAAATCAAAATGCTTCATAATCTGTATTTTTAAAATTAAATGCAACACTCCTTATCTCAGTTTCTTTATTGAAGATGGATGCACTTTGGGGGAGTCTAAAGCCATGATTTGATATATAGGTAATATGCACAAATTGCTTAATTTGAACAGAGTTAAGCTCCTTAATATTACTTCTAATATGAAAAATGGTCACCACAGTGTTAAAAGAGATTGGGCTAGAGAGGCTTGTCTTAACTATTGAAACTTAAAAGAAGATAACTAATTTGGTAACATTGATCTTACATTCCTATGAAGTTTAGAGATAAAGACTCAGAATGACAATGAAATCATTGATAAGGGGAAATTGAAATACTGCAAAAGATTTTATAAATCGTAATTTGGTTGATCAAAACTATTTTTCCAATTATTTGAGCTTAAAAATAAAATGAATAATGTCAAATCAATGCCAATTCCCATGCTTCACAATGACATTGGTCATTGGACTTACCCCAAAACACCTTGGGATGTACACATTTGTAAAATTTGTGACAAAAGAAGGTTGATGATGAAAACCATTCCCTTTTATTTTGCCAATATAAGAAATAATTTTAACTAGTTCATAACTTAACTATTTTTCAAGATCTCCTTGTTTATGAAAATTAAAATAATTTTGATAATTTCATTTTTACTATATTTAAATGTAAAAATAAGATTTAAAAAGTATTTAATTTTATTTATTTAATAAATTTTATTAATTAAAAAAAATATTCTCATACATCTTTATAAAAATAATAACTTAATATAAATCTATTTTAACAAAATATTTATATTAAAAATTTTATTTTTTTAAAAATATAAGTAAATTTAAAATTAAAATAACTCTCTAAGCAATGCCTTGAGGCTGGAAGGAGGAACACGTAACTGATGGCATATAATGAGACAATGAAACATTTTGTGAACACATTTATGTCTATGAAATCATTTTTCTATATACATCAAGGGTTCCATTCGATGGTTACAAGCTTTGGAAATTCGAAGAAAATTTGATTGAGAATCGAGAAAGATAAACAAAAGAGGAAAATTAAAAATGATGATGAGAAAGAGCTTCACTGTTGGAGACATTGTAAATTAATTTAATTTATAAAAAAATTATGTACAAATTGAATGGAAAATTAAAAAAGATGATGATGAGTTTGGAGACATTGTAAATTAACTTAATTTAATTTTTTTTTTTATGTATAAATTGAATTTATTTTTAATGATATTTTGGTAAAAATCATATTTGATTTATTGTTATTTTGGATGATGATAATTTATTTCTAGATTTTATATATAGTAAGATTAATTGTTAATTTGGTTTAGTTCAAGTGGTTTTATAATGAAGTGTTATATTCTCTATCTAAAATTTATATTTGTAAGTGACGTGATAAAGTTTTAAGCTTTATAGAATTCAAGGTATCATTTTTGGGTTTCCTTAAGAAATGCATTTCATGAAAAAATAGTAAAATTAGTTATCAAAATTTTAGGTATGAAATATTATTCTAATATTTGAGATTAGAAAAAAAATAGTGCTAAAGTTCAGGTTAAGATCTTAAATTAAGTGGGGGGTGGTAGGAGTGGGAGGGATCATTGTTGATCCCGAAGGAAATGAGGAAAACTCCTTTGCATGGGGATTGGGAAGGGCTACAAACAATCAAGCTAAAGCTCTTGCTTTATTCTAAGGTTTGACGATTGTTAATGAAATATATTATAGGTGATTAATTGTCATTGGAGATTCATAATTGGTAATAAAATCCATGCACAAAAACTTTGACAAAAACAATATTGCTTTATCAAGAATATTTCATAGAATCAACAAAGAAGTGACAATGTTTGAGGAGGTAGAGTTATTTCATGTGCTTAGAGCATATAATTGGTGAGCGAACAAATTGGCTAATGATGCAAGCATACTTGAGTGTTGTTACTTTAGAGACAAAAATGGATTATCAAGGTTCCCAATCCCTTAATCACATGTCAAAGAGAAGTTTATAAATTAAAAATGGGGCATTGTGTTAATTTTCCCCTCTAATCACAAGGTTCTATGTTTAAGGATTTCTATATGCATGCCAAATCTCATGTCAAGATACATCGAGCTCAAGTGTTGGGTGTATGTGCCAAAGTTAATTTGCATAAGAATCATTCAATGAGGTGATTTAATCAACAACACCATCTCATAATCCTCAAAGCAAGTGAGATCATAGTTGTGGTGTGTGGTGAATTGACATTTGTTGCACTCCAGAGGTTCATCTTTCAGATGAAATTTGGGAATTTTCCTGGCTCAAAGCTTCCATGCCCTCTTTTAAGAGCAACTTCTTGGGGTTTTGGATAGTTCTTGTACCTAATTCGGTAAATTTCACGAGGCTAGGAGAGTTTTTTTCATTTAATGGTTGTCAAGTTAGTCACAATGTAGACATAATTATGCTTCTATGTTGGTCCCTTTTGAAGAAAATTGGTGGACAAGGTGGTATTCTGGAAACACTGCTTCTTACAATAAGTGGGATTGAAATTTTTCAAGTGTGTAGCTTGTGGAATCAATGGCTCTTGATTAGTGTGCTACACTTTGCTTTTAGTTTTAGTGAGCTTGAAACTAGTGATAATTTTTTAAGTTGGGAGTGGAAAGAGGCAAGACTGATCAACTTCTAGGATTGAGCCTGGAATCACCCATGACTCATAGACACGTGGGTTGTTGTCCAATTTGTGAGTTGGTAGAAATTAAGTGGGTTCTCATATGTCAGGAAGTGTATATATCAAGAAACAAAGTGGAAATATCCTCTGTTGCAGACCAAGTGCAGACTCGAGAGATAAACATAGATGGTGAAATTTCTCTACTAATGGAAATTGTGCAACACCAAAAACAACAAATTGTTGAATTACAAGTGGAGTGTGCCACCCTCAAGCATATGGTTACTAATATGGAATTCTCCATGGCTCAACTATCTATAGGATCTTCAGGAAACAAGGAGGGTGAGACAATCCAAAAGTAGTTGAAAAAAGTGGAGATGGATCATGTGGAGTATAACTTAGTCAACATTGAACTGAAGCTGAATTGAAGTAGAACAAAGCAAAAGGATAACCAAACATTTTGTCTAGTAATGTATCATGTTTTTTAAAGTCTATTTATTACTAGGTGACTATGTTAGGACATATCCATATATTAGTAGAAACCAGGAGTATCCTTCAGACAAAAAAAATGTAAACATAGACTGTTATGCACAAGTTTAGAACTCGCTTAAGGAAATTTTGAAGGATAATTATCTTGTATGTATTTGCACATTGAACAGTGTGGTTGTGACACTTTTGTGATACAAATATTATCCATTTCTAATTTAAAAAAAATAAAATTCTTAAATTAAGTTTTGATACTTAGATTGTTTCAAACTGGTGAAATGCTTAAATGCAATCTAATTACAATAAATTTTATTGCATGGCTAGTCCAAAATTTGAAATTACTAGGGGATTAGAATAGAGTTAACATTTGGAAAGATATGGAATTAAGGGTTATATGTTGAAATACAAACATCTTAGGGAGAAATAAAGTTTGAAAATTTTGTTTATGTATTTTATGAGAGTCTTTAAAGAATCAAGTGAATATCTAAATGTGTACTAGAATAGTTTTAAGAGATAGGTGATTTATGAGGCATTATCAACACTAATGTTTTTCCAATCCGAATGCTAGCTTTTGGGTGTGAGTTCTTAGATTGATGTGATTGCATTCCATATTATTTTTGTATTAACATCACTTGCGGTTTCAATGTCATGCTTTGTGGACTCCTTTTGACTTGTGATTATTATCTATGTGATGTTTACAATATTATATTGTTGTGGCACATCCCTATATTGAGATCTAACCTATACTTCCCGCAACCCAAATTATCGAGCTACTTGAACTACTATGATTGGTCGCTCTTGCTACCACTACCATGTAGGTACTTTGATCCTCATTCCCATTAAATACGTGATAGTGTTGTTGACAAATTTTATAGTAAAGAAGACATATAAAGATGAAATGATCTTCAAACATGTGCTCTCAACCACAAAGCTTATAGACATGGAATATTATGATCTTATAATCTAAAGTAGATTAAAAAAATCCAAATATGTGTTAAAAGGACTCTTAATGGTATTTCTCCTAATTACAACTTATAACTACAATTATGAGGTAGTGGTGGTTTGGGTCATTTTATAAGGCACTTTCAAAACGCCTCATTTTTAGTGTACCATGTTGGAGTCCGATGAAATATCATAGTAAAAGTTTTGATTAATCCATTCATTTTCAGGGAATTTTAAGTTTATGGGTTGATTGATAAAGGTTTGAAACTCCCAGGTTTAGAATTCCTCCATGGATGAAGCTTTGCATTTGGTAGAATTATACCTTCTATCATTTTTTTTTTTGATTTAAATTTGAATTGTAGTGGGAAATAAGGGTGGTTTACATGCTTTTTATCCCATGTCATGATTTGTAAGGCATTATTCACACCAAAATCTTTATTAATTAAAAAGTTGACTTTGAAGTACAAATCCTGAATTGGATGTCTGTTATCTTCCCTCCCTTTGGGGCTAATATCTTTAATGGATTTGGTATCATGTCTCAGGAATCATCTTTAGCTTGTGGTTATTATTCATATAACACCATAATAATTGCAAATTTTACCACTATAATGACATCCCTAATGTTCCAATTTTGTTCCACTTTAGTCTACTATTTTTGATATAATTTATGGGATTTGTTCCACATTAAAATGTAGATTATAGTAGTTGTTCATATTACAGTGTAGCTAAGTGTAATAGTTGGATCATGGAAATTTACCACAACTAATTTAGCTCCAATTCTCAATACATTTTAATATGCAATTTTATTGACATAACTTAGGAGTTTTGATCTTGCACCAATAAAAATGTATAGAATCTGTCTATTAACAAAATATAATGTATGTAAAAAAATGTATATTAAACCATCTTGCATGTACAAATAAAATAGGTAGTAGTGAAGGGAAAGAGGATAAATATAATGTGTTGGAGCTTTGATGTGAGAGGACATTATTGGGAGGGATATGACAAAGGATGTTAGGGGTGTATTTTATCCATTTCTATGTTGAATAATGTTGGGTAACCCATATAACCATGATCTATGCATAAATTTGATGTTTTGAAATGTTGAGGGTATGAGATGAGGCCACTTTTCATTGTGACAAATTTCGAACAATAGTATTCAATTGAATCTTTCATGATACTAACTAAGGAGGATAGACCGTACCCTTAGTTGTACTACCAATTTCCTAATAGAGACTGATCTCCCCTAGTGTTTTTCTCGGTGTACTATAGCCACATGATGGCCACGTGTTTATGTAAGGCTAGTTTCAAGTGCACCTAGAGGGATTTTAATATACCCTATGATATGTTGAAGACAATTTTATATATAGGTGTTGTTTAATGTAGTACTACTCAAAGGAGTACCCACAAAGATTACAAGGGTGTCCAACTAGGTGACATCACTTGTATTTTTTGTGTGTATTTTTCCCCAACTGTAGATTTACCAACCAAACAATAGATCTTTGTGTTATTTAAAGACATCAGAACATGTCTATAGACTAAACTTTGTTTTTGCTAAAATCTATCTACGTGTTGGCTTAGGAAAGATCTCTGATACCACTTGTAGTGATCCTTAACCCTTAGATTTGAATAAAAAACAAATTATATAGAGAATATAAATGTAGAAAAGTAGATACAAGAGATAAATAAGATGAAATATGTAACATCCCCATTATAATCCCCAGTTTAATCAATGCTTATGTGAATATAATATGTGGCTATGACTAAGCGATGTAATATGCGAATTGCATTTCATTGTTTTAATAATAAAATGCGATGCCAACTGTTAAAGGGGACATTGACAAGAGACGGGGGATGAATTAATCCACAAGAGAGGGAAGTGTCTAGGATAATGGCCAAGAGGGGGTCAAAGAGGGAAATACCCATGTATATTAATTTAACCCATTTTTCCTAAACTTGCTTATTGTATACGAACCCTCCCATTTTTTGATTGAGTGTTCCCAAAGCCAATCATTGAATACATGTAAGAGGGTGGGTGTGAGTGGTCACATCCCAGAGTTATTGGGCACATGGGGGTTGAGTAAAATCAACTTGGGTAGGAGTGTGAGTCAAGAAAGGCAAGCCAAAGAGAGGAAATTTGTATAGGTTGGGGGACAACAATTTGAGGCATCAAGTTTTGTGCATGGGAATAAAAGGGAGAGCAAGAAAGAGAGCTTGGAGCTAGTGCATCCATGGAGGGAAAATTCTGGAGTATGCTGTAGCGTAACTGGAGTGAATTAGAGCTGGGAAAATGAAGATCCAAGTTGTCAGGCTTGAAGAGTGAACTCATGTGTGAGTTTCACT
Source organism: Picea engelmannii (assembly GCA_009831015.1). Lineage (NCBI taxonomy): Eukaryota > Viridiplantae > Streptophyta > Pinopsida > Pinales > Pinaceae > Picea > Picea engelmannii. The sequence continues at coordinate 509,324 of ML780712.1, read as the reverse complement.
AAAACAACAAGTGTTTGTTGTTGGTTTTTTGATAGTTTTCCTAGCAAAAAGTTCCCTTGAGTTCCCGGCTGAGAGATTCCTAGCTACCTGTGCCAGAGAGACCCTGATAAACTTATGGCACATTCCTTTGGTTAACCCTGATAAATGGATGGTACATCCCTTAGGTTATTCCTGATAAACAGATGGTACATCCCTTGGGTTATACCTGATAAATGAATGGTGCATTCCTTGGGTTGGGCAGGTTAGGAGGAAGAGAGCTAGTAGACAAACACGATAGGAGAATATCAGTTGGGTTATGAATTTTATGAGCTGTGAGAGACCACCCACTTTTGTGGATTAATAGCCTCAAATCGGGGGTGATTGGATGTTGAGATTTGGAACAATTAGTATATGGTTGGGTGGAACGTTTATCCCAAGTAGTTGGTTGCATGATTCTTGTTTAAAGATAAGTGTTTTATCTTGTTGTTGAGTTATTTACATGTGTTATTACTGCGCGTGAACTCTGCATAAATGGGAATGACTTATATGTTGTTGTAATGAGTGGCTTAGTTGCATTTCATGTTGATTATTAACATGATTTAGATGCATTTGTTTTATTGATATAGACACTAGCTAAATCTGTTTTAAATTTGTCGTTGTAAGCTACAGTAAATCGACTAACAATAAAATAATTATTGCATGCACATTCTTGTAGAATTAGAGATACAGAAAAACATACTTTAGTTCCTACATGAGAACTAGAGACATGGAGGATTCTCAAGGGTTTTACAACCATGAATAAGAAAATGGAGGTATGCATACCATCATGGGTAATGTTGATATTGAGTGTAATGGGAGAAGAGACAAGCAGGGGACTATAACTATGAGAAGTGTTCAAAAAGAAGTGCAGATCTATAGGGACAATAATGAGAGGATCATGAAGGCTCAAGAAGAGATACTTCAAATCATAAACATGATACATAAGCAAGTTAACAAGGACTATGGCACCAAGAAAACATCCAATGCTAGACAAGTATCAACATCAATATCCCATAGAAAAATACTCGATGATCATGGGAATGATAGGAAATCAAGAAGCATGAGTAGACACCATCATTCTCCAAGTAATTCCACCAGAAGAACTCATGCAAGTTTAGGTACAAGGAGAAAATCAAGTGTGTCTCCTGTTCGGAGAAAAAGGAGAAGACCTGAGGCAGACATCTTTCAGGTTGAACTCGGGAATATTAAGCCACCAACTTTCAATGGTGAGCACATGAAAGGAGAAGATGTCGAGGGTTGGATATTGGAAATGAAGAAATATTTCCAGCTACATGATTACCCATCCCGAGTAGAAGCTAGAATTGCCATCTACTACTTGCAAGGTGTAATACCCCAAGGCTGAGCCCCTATGAAATGTAATGATGTTTGTAGGCTAGTGAGCCAAGTAATTATAAGTTGGTAGGATTATGTGTTTATTAGGCTGAAGATCCTAGATGCTAAGGTCAGTGGGCCTGATTTTTGTTTATGTAATTATGCAGATTATTAATAAAATACATCGATGCGTGTAGACCAACCACAAAGAAAGAGTTATGGGGGACTAAGCTCCACTGGGTAGGGAAAGGAATGGGGTTGAGAGGCTAGGAAAGAGGGGCTAAGCTTGAGGACTTAACCTAAGGGAATATTATAATGTATTCCTGAAAAGTACTAAAGTTGGGAAAATAAACCCAGTTATCCTAAGTTCCTTTAAGGGAGGAACAAACTCCAAGTGGAGAGGAGCATGCTACTAGAGAGCCAAGTGTCACCGAGGATGCATGCAGATTTTATGTGGGAAGTTACACCTTTTTTGGGGGTTCACGAACCATTATGGCCACCTTCGTGAGGAGTTCTCTCTCACCATGGAAACTCTCTCATGATTATGTAGGCTGACCATTCTCACCATTGCAACTCTCTCAACATTATGACCATTCTGTCCATTTAGTTTACCACGAGTTCATCCTCAACATGCTGGCCATCCCTTGTGCAGTTAATGAACACACTGAGAAAGTACGCATCCAGAGTCATTTTTGCCTTTATGAACCTCTGTAAATTGTTGAGTCATCCCCTTGTCTTACCCGATATTTGGTGGTTGTGGATTGAAGAGGCGGGTTGTCAGGCCCATGGTTGAAGAAGCGGGTTTTCATGCCTGTGAGAAACTCTCTTTAGGTGGGACAATTTACTGGGAAGTTATTTCTCCTGGAGAGAGTCCAGTACCAGCTACAGAGCTATGAGAATTCCTAATTCGGCCTGTTGTTGAAGCCCTGGAAGGGAAATGGAGCAGTCGATGGATTGTGTAATAATGAAGGTGCATATTCCCAAGGTGGGACAAGTATGTGGGGAATGAGAGTATGTGAGTAGTGGAAATAAGTAGGCTCCTTGGAGAGAATCCTTCCAGTTGCACAGTGTAGTTTCCCGTAGCCTCAACCTAGGTCTATGATTCCTTTTCCCCGGGAGGAGTTTAGTCCCAGCTCGGGGGTGACCCAGTGTTGAGTATGATGAGAAACGTGGTCTAAGGCTGGGAGGTTCATGGAATGCCTACACACAGTTGGTGGTCATCTATTAAAATATAAGTACCAAATATTTGTTCTCTATATGATGTGTATGGTGTACATGTGTTATAATGTTACCAGTGTTGTCTGATTTTATTGCATGTATGTATTATTGTTGCTTCCACATGAAATGAGTATGAATAGAATGTGTGTGTGTTTAGAATTACATCATATATATATATATATATATATATCATAGCACTAATTGCAGTTGCATGACCCTGCCTGGTTGGGTCGGGACGTCACAAATTGGTATAAGTGCTAAGAGAGATATCCAAGAAGTGGTGTTGCCCGACCTGTTAGTGGATGGGGACATCACACAAGGAAATACAACCATGTGGTCGGATCAACTTAAGCAAGCGAAGAACCTTGATGAGAAAATAATCTCATGGAGGCAGTTCAAGGGAAATTTCCAAGACAAATATTTGTCCGAGAATTACTATGAAATAAAGATGAAAGATTTCTTTGAACTCAAGTTGGGAACCATGACAATGGAGGAATATGAGAAGTGGTTCTTTGAATTGTTGAAGTATGTTGACTTCATCAAGGATGAGAAAGTCAAAATCCAAAGGTTTCTAAGTGGGTTACCCTCTTTCTACAGTGATATGATTCCATATGATAACCCCAAAACCTTGGAGGAAACCATAAGGAGAGGAAGGAATCTGTATGAGTAGAGCAAAGGAAGACCAATTTTCCAAAAATATTGGAATGACAAGATGAAGGATAAGAAGGATCAAAGGTATAAGGGTTTTAAACCACCCTTTTTCAAGAATAATTTCCAAGTGAATCAACATGGTCAAGTCATACAAATTGAACACAAGACTGCATATTCAATTGGAAAAAGGCTAAGGTAGTAGCCGGTGCAATGTTGGGAATGTGAAGGAAATCATTTATATATGGTGTTATCACTGAAATTTCATCCGCACATGGTTACAAGAACTCAGCGTCATCAAACAGTGATGAAGTCATTCATGGATCTGAATTAATACCACAGCATTCAAAAAGGTAAAAAAACTATATAAAGTAGTGAAAAATTGAAGAGTGCTTTGCATACATTGGGCGCGCACGCACATGCGCGGAACAAGAACGTAGAAATCGTGCACAGGCGCACGATGCGGAACTGTTAGCGCAAAAAGTCATGCACCTCCTAAACGATGCATTTATGGAAGTGGTCGGCCTCCAAACCACTTATGGTTTAGCTCCCAAGCCGATTTGACCCTCAAATCTGGGCTAGATCCGACTGGTGCGCTAGTCAAAGACCTAATAATGCCCTAAATGGCCTCTTTTCACACTACAAAGAAGTTAAACAATAACCCAAAGCAATGCTATAAAAAGCCATGAATGCACCTCATTTTCTCAAGGAATTCAAAGTAATGTTATGCTGCCTATATTTTTTTGAGGACTCCATCCTTGCCACAAGCATATTGGCACCATTACATTGGACAATCCACCTCACCATTGAGTGGATTTGTAAAGAGTTCTTTCATAACCATTTTTCATTTTCTTTTGTTGTAAGAAGAGCTAGCTAGTGAGGGTCCAAGAGCCTTCCCTTGGAGGAAGAAGGGACTCATAGTCCCCTTTCTTCTTGGTGCTTTGTTTTCATCAATAGATCAGCCTCAAACATTGGTGACATGGGTMTTTCGGGTCTTTTTGTTTCTATGTCCCTATGCTCATGATTTTAGTTTTTATTGCCTCTCTTAGTTTAATTATTAATTGTAGTTTTTGTTTTCTTTCTCTAACTCTTTTCTCTACAKCTATCCTGCTCAGCAGACCCAACTGAGCTTGCAAGCACCTCTATTCTTCTCACCAAGGTGACGAAAGAGGCACAACAGATTGGCGACCATACTGGGGAAAGGTATCAATTTCCTACCTCATTTGGGTTTATTTTTCTCTTCTTTTAGCTTGTTTAACTTGCAGGTGCACTAACGGGCCTAAGTCGACCTGGCAACCAGCGAATTCCAAGTTGAATTGAGAGAAATCCATCTGGATTTTTCATTCTCGGCTGTGTACCATATATGTGTGGGTTTTTAAACCCACAGACGCACATCAGGCGCCCATGTGCTTGACTCACGGTTMTGKTCTGCGCACGTGCACTTTTTAACTTGTCTCTGTTCGCGTGCATGCGCTCTGTGAGCCTCTGTCTCCACTAGGACCCGCACATCTGTGCAAAATTTCACATTGTAAAGTTGTTGAGATGTGGGGAAGGCCATTTGCCTTCTTAAAAATGATGTCAAGCATGTTTTAAAGCTGCACCACACTTAGTCCCCTCATCATATAAAGGGGTTAGTCAAAAAACACATAGACACTTAGGTGGATAAAATCAATTTCCCTTATTTTCTTTTTGCCACATGGATGGCTTGTTTTTGACTCACAAGATAAGTTGGAAATCATTTTTAATCACATTTAACTTACATTGGGACTAGAAGTTGAATTACAATCACTTAGTATGCTCTTCTCTCACGCCTCCAAGCGACCTTGAGAATCAGAAAAAGATTGTGAAACAAGTTCATCTCCCTTAAAAGAACATTAAAACCTTTAGGAGAGGACAACAACCCTTCTTGGGACTCCTCTTAGTTTTCTTTTTCAAACACATCTTAATGTTGTAACGGGCCCATACATGCCCACATGCTACAAAGATAGGATAGTGTTTGAATTTTTGCTTTCTTAGATCAAAACACAAGGGAAGTTTAAAGGTTTGTAACGGGCCCATACATGCCAACATTTTCAATCTAGGATAGTTTCAAAGATTTTCTTAGATTACATCACAATAGGGAGTTAAAGGATAGTAACGGACCCACATGTCCACATGCTATCTTCCTAGGGATTTTTGAATTACGCAAGGTTGTACCAAAGGAACTTAGTTAATTAGGTAATCAAACTCTTGTAAGGACCAAGCGAAGTCCACATGCAGCAAGGTGACATCTAAATTCACTAAAAATTGGCACACTTTCACTCACACACAAAAGTCACTTGTCACTCACATAGATTCTTCTTGAAACGTGGAGGTCAAAGTAAGTTTCCTCCAAAAGGGATTCCGAAAACACCCCATCTTTTCTTGACTGGAATATCCACTCCCATTTTTAATCAACGAGGTTGGTTTGCACCCCCAACCTCCCAAAACAACTACATCTAAAATATTTCTAAAAACTCACTAAGTTTTCCTCCACAGGAGGTGCCAAAAGATTTTTTTTAGTCTAGGTAGGATTTAGGGGATAGGCATCCAAAAAACTCCCCGTTATCTGGTTCTCACATTGTCAAAACATAGAGGTTGTCAAATAGGGAATTGAAAATCCTCCAAGTCAAGTGTTCCAATCACCATAAGCCAGGGAGATACCCGTGAAGGGTTGAAGGCCGAGGTTCATTTGTTCTGTGTGTCCCCCCTTGAGGCACCCACCTCTTGGATGGGATCCAGCCCGTGACCCATTTCTTAGGTCGAAAATCTAAATGCCGCACTTTGACCGAGGTACCTAGTGACAAATTTTTAGGACATCTACCCAAGTGGCAATTGTGGGTTGCAATTGCACCTTGATTGGATTTTGTGTGGCTATTGGTAAATATCGCCATCTCTTTCGGGATATGCCCCCTTTACCCCTCATTATAACCAATTATTTCATCCTTCACTAGTTTCTCTTCCGGTGACTTCAGACCCCACTGTTGAGTACTATTGTAAGGTCTAGTGCTATTTGAGAGGAAGTACGTTACGTCTTGTAGGAAACGAGCATTTGCTTTCTTTTGATTCCCCCACGCGGACAAAACCCACTTACCCACATATATGCTTCTTTCTCATTTTATGTATGATGCACATCTGATTACAGTTTGATTTGGATATATATATTGTGTAAACATTCAGTGCAAAGGCTCTTGTTTCTATATTACTCTCGCCACTTTTTGCACACATTCACACAGCTAGTCTGACATCAGAGGGGAACCATAGAACCCCCATCGTTCACGATGCTTTCTCAACCTCCCTCCTATCTTAGGGGGAGTATCTGGTCGTACCCACTCATCGACACCTCCTTCACACACTCCTGTGAGTGCTACTATCTTAGGATCAACTTTGCTTGGTTCTACATTACTTGGGTCAACTTCCCAAGGTCATCCGTTCACTCTCTCTCCTTTACACGGAAGCGGGGGACCTACTTCCTCTCAAGGAGGGAGCACCAACCCACCTATCCCCCCTCAAGGGTCAGGTTCACAACACACTATGGCCGGAGATAATCCCCCCCCCACTGCAGATGCCATATTTGGCCTCTCTCAACATACCGTATCTCACCAAACTCACCAATGATCCTATATTGCATGATCCCACATGGCCTGCAATGCCAACCAAACTACCTTCAGACATACCAAAGTTTGATGGAAAGGCAGGCAATGACCCTACCAACCATGTCATGACCTTTCACCTATGGTGCTCCTCCAATAGAATTATGGATGATTCCATCAGACTTCGATTGTTTCAACGCACACTCACCGGCTCTTCGGCTAAATGGTACGTCAAAGAAAAATCAGGGTCCCACGCAACTTTTGAGTCATTGGCTAAAGAATTCTTGACCTTCTTCCAATTACCCATCCGCCATGACAATGGTCTAGACCTACTTTCTAATTTCAAACAACCCTCAACCACACACATCGCTGACCACATTCACGAGTGGCGTAGACGACGTAGTTTGTGAAAAGCAGAAACCACCAAGCAACAGTGTCTCGACTGGTTTCTTAGATCCCTTGTCTCTCTTCTTGGTAAGGATGTAGCTTCCACCTTCCCTCAATCCGAAGAGGAAGCCATCAACAAGGCCCAACAGTATGACCTCATCTATACACAGTCATGATATGTATACACGATACTTCCTGATCTTCCAAAACCTGTGCCATTTGGCCAAGACAAACCTGGGATGTATCACTCAGCAGACGGACTAATCGGTGCCACCACATACCATGGTCCACAACCCCAACCACCACCGATGTATGGAACACCTCAATACCCACCAGCATACAGGGGAACTTATTATTACCCCCCACCCCCTTATCAACAACCATACCTTGTTGCTATACCTCCACCCATCAGTGGACCACCACCGGCACCTCCCATACATCCACCTATTCCCACAAATAGTGGTACTCCCTCAACATCAACTTATAGTACTAGCGAAATCACTACGCCTTCCTATGTACATTATGGATTGATACCACCACAAAATCCGTACTTCCCATTTCTTGGTCCTCCACAACCCATGGCTACCCCACATCCTCATGCGGGGGTGAATTTTGTTCAACCCTCTGTTTTTCAACAATACCAAAGTTTTGAGCAGTTGAATACAGCCAATCCAACCCATCCATCGAACAATACCAAGAAGAAAGGACGAAACAAGAATAACAACAACCCAGGTCAAGGCAGGAATCAACCCCCACAACACCAACCCACTGGGGGCAACCAGAAGCAAGAGAACCAAAACCCCCAAGGGGGCAATAATAATAATAAACGCCAAGGGAGAAATAATGTTAAAACCATCTTCCCTTGTTCCCTTTATGGTGAGTTTGGCCATTACACTCATCATTGCCCCCAGATCGCTGATTTCAAACGGTTGAAAGACTCTGGTAGTCTTCCCCATTCTCTTGCACAACCTGCCCCTCAGCAGGCACCACAACAATACATGAAACAACCCCCTCCCACCGTGCTGCAAAATCCTATTCCACATCAAGGTGTGATAAACACCCAACAGGACACACAACATCCCCCACCTCAGGTGGGACAATACCTCAACCCCAACAATCCAACATAGCATACAATTCTTCTCACCAGTGAGGAATAAATCCTTCTGCAAACGCGTAATCGTTAGTATCATGCCCCCGTTGAGTCTACTCCCATCTCTCCAGAGACAAAACCTACACCGACAGGACCCCTGTTGGTGATCCCTCGCCCTTCCGCCGAACCACCACTATGCATCCCTCGCATCCCATTGCGCAGGAATGTCCACAACCCACAGGCTAGGGAAACTCATAACTATAGTTTGGTAGACGACTTAGCACAATCCCTGGCTGCCATGTCAGTCTTGGAAGTCCTTCAAACTTGTCCTACTCAGTGGAAATCACTACTTTTTTCTTTGGGGGCAGTCGACCCAGCAGATACTCGTCTCATCACCTTTGATCTGGACAGTGGAGAACCTCATCTTCCCGCCTTGATCACTTTTCAAATACCAGTAAAAATACAGAACATCACAGTTCATCGGTGTATCATCAATGAAGGTGCATCTACATGCATCATGTCCAAAACAGTATGGCAGAAACTTGGTTCCCCGGAACGCATACCCTCTGCCATCACATTACGAGCTTATGACGGATGACCATCCTCTCTTGAAGGGCTCTTCCAAAATGTCCCCGTTGAACTCGGGGGAAAGACTATTTTTATCGATATCGAAGTTATCGACGCCCCACTCGATTATAATATCCTGTTCGGTTGTAGTTACATGTACGCTATGAAGGCAGTGACATCTTCCGTCTTTTGGACAATGATGTTCCCCCACAATGGGAAGATCGTGACCATTGACCAAGTCTCACATTATGAGCCTAACCCATCTGCCAACATCGATAACATTCTTCCTCTCATCCACACCAACCAAGACACATATCCACTCGTCGAGATGGGTCTTGGGATTTTTAAAGATCCATCCTTGTTAGGGACGTACCATGGAGCACCACCACTCCTTCATCCTGCTAATCAAGTATGCGTCATATCATCTAACGAAACTCACAAAGAGAATACCCTTCCTCCTACAGAGGCTTCTATCATACCTGACGTCCCACTCATCGCAGAACCCCCCCCTCAAGAACCTCCTGTACACTCGTCGATCACACCAGTCCACGATTCCACCTCTCCCCAAGGACATAGTCCAGTTTGGGAAACAGTTCCCCAACCCCTCACTCAAATTCCCTTCTTTTACCCTCCACCCGGTATCGAAGATTTTCAGGTTGCCGCAACGCTCACACTACCTAATATGGTGTTAGAAATCCCAGTTTGGTATTTACACCCACCAGAGATGGTCCCTTGACCATCCCTTCCCCCCCAGGAAGGAATTCCCATGACGATTCCCATCCTTACATCCACCACCCCCCCACTCACTAACCCCCTTGCGACAGCTGGGGGCATGAGAAAGAAGAAGGATCCCACCGCTCCACTTCCTCCATGCATCCCACCACCTTGCACACTATGTGAGAAAGAG
>ML780712.1:489113-499527 GCA_009831015.1 Picea engelmannii | reverse complement strand
ACCACCCACCCTTCCAGTAGTAAAGGGTTGAGGACCAAATACGCTTGTGCTATATGTTCAGAGTATGGCCATTATACCCATCATTTCCCAACACTACCATGCTTTCGGCAGACCTTAGCTGCCGTACGCCAAAACTTCCAGAACAACCCCAGTCCTGCTACGTCCTCCTCAACAAATATCACTGACATCTGTTATGTCACCATTTCCGTCAATGAACGTATGAGATGCCCTTTCTCTCTCTGCGATTCATTAGCTCATTTTACATACCAGTTTCCTATGATCCTTGAATACAGGAAACATCAATTAACCTTGCTTCACCGACCCACAACGACGATAATTGACATTACCTCGTCACTAGAGGCTCTTCATGTCATTTCTCCCGAACCTGAGGCACTCCCAACACCTCCATGGTTTTTAGATCACATATCTGAGGATTCACCCCCCAACCCCCCCAACTCTCCCTCTCATTCCCCTACGGACACTCTCCACCCAATCACCACGGGTGCCCCTCAGTACTTCAATATATGGTTTATGTTGAGTGAACCCTCACCATCTCCTAGCATTTTTCCCCTTGCTTCTTCATCAGGGGGAAACCACACTATCACCGAGATCACTCCTCATGACCCCTTGTATTCTTGTCACTTCCAAAGAAATGAAGAAATAATCGAAGAGTTAAACCACCCAGACTCTCCCTGGGATGCGCTACACCATTGCGCACTCTTCTCTCCATAGGAGGCCCCCATGCCTCCTAACCAAAACCCCATTTACGCGGTCAAAACCAAGGATTTTATCCCATCAGGGCCTATCGACTGGTTCAAAAATCCCATTCCTGCCCCTGATTCTTTTGAAGAAGGCAATATGGCCAACATTTCCCCCACCATCAAAATCGACATTTCCATTAAAAATGGCATCGTTGAAGAAATCATCATTGGAGCTGCTTGCACTCCTCAGGAAATCGACGCATATAAAGCCCTCTTCCAGGAATATAGGGATATTTTCACCTGGTCATACACGGAAATGCCTGGCCTCAATCCCTCTATTGTCGAACATCGCATCGACACCTGGCCCAACATCACACCAGTTCGCCAAAAACAGAGACCACTACACCCATCCAAATCCGTGGCTATCAAAGCCAAAATTGACAAATTACGCACTGCCGGGTTTATTTACCCCATCGCTTATACCTCATGGGTTTCCAACCCTGTACCCGTTGAAAAAAAATAGGGCACTATCCGCGTTTTCACAGACTTTCGCAATCACAATAATGCATGTCCCAAAGACAACTTTCCAATGCCTTTCATCGATCAAATTATCGACGACTGCACCGACCACAAGGCTCTCTCCTTTATGGATGGATTCTCTGGCTATAACCAAATTCAAATCCACCTAGCCGATTGGTATAAAACCACATTCACTACCTCGTGGGGTACTTTTGCATATCTTGTCATGCCTTTCGGCTTAAAGAATGTCGATGCAACTTTCCAGCGGGCGATGACATACATCTTTCATGATCTGGCTAATATCATCCTCGCCTACTTGGATGACCTCACAGCTCGATCCAAGAAACGCACCCAGCATCTCGATGATTTACGAATCATCTTTCAACGGTGTCGTCAGTAAAACATCCGCTTGAATCCTCTCCAGTGTGTGTTCTGTGTCACCGCAGGGTGCCTCCTCAGTTTTATTGTTTCCCAAAGCGGTATTACCATAGACCACCTCAAAGTCCAAGCTATCACCGAAATTCCACCTCCCCGGAATTTACGGCAACTTCAGAGTCTACAGGGCAAAGATAACTTTCTTAGACGCTTTGTCCCCAATTACGCCATACGCGCACATGATTTCCTCCACTTACTACATCACGACATCCCTTTTCACTGGGACGACCATGCCCAACAATCATTTGACGATCTTAAAGAAACACTTTCAAATGCACCCCTAATTAGTGCACCTGACTATAATCGCGACTATATCCTCTACGTATCAGCATCAGCTGTATCAGTAGCCGGCGTCCTCGTCCAACTCGGAGATGACAATTGTGAACACGTCATTTATTACGTTAGTAAAAACCTCTCAGGGCCACCCTTGAAGTATAAACACGAAGAGAAACTTGCTCTTGCAGTTGTCCTCGCAGTCCAGAAACTGTGCCATTACATTCTGCTTCGCACCACAAAGGTCGTCACAGATTCCAACCCTATGCAGTACTTGCTCAGCCGCCGACAAGTTAACGACAAATTCGCTCGATGGATCTTTATCCTTCAGGAGTACAACCTCGAGTTCTCAACACCTAAGAGTAAGAAGGCCCTCGTTCTCGCCGAACTTGTCAGGACCCTCCCCTCTGACACCACCAGCGCCCCCGTCAACACCGACTTTCCCGATGAAAATCTCTTTTACATCACTTCTGATGATCCTTGGTACGACGACCTCCTCGTCTACCTTCGAACTCAAAAGTTTGGTAACCACATTTCACGAGATGATTGTCGACATATTTGCCATCAGGCCCCCCGCTACCTTCTCATCGGAGACATCCTATATCGGTGGGGTGTCAACACCATTCTTCGTCGCTGCCTGACTATTGCCGAGGTCGATAGAGTCCTAAACAACTGCCACAGCGATGCATGTGGGGGCCATCTTTCAGGTATATCCACTACTCAAAATATTATCCGAGCCAGTTACTTTTGGCCTACCTTGTTTCATGATTGCATTCATGCCGTGAAATGATGTGAGCAATGTCATCTCTACGCCAACAAAGCCCGCGCTCCCCCCACTCTTATTCACCCAGTCATTACTGCTGACCCTTTTTGTAAATGCGGCATTGACTTCATGACTTGTAATCCCCCCTCCAGCAATGGTCACAAATACATCATTGTCGCCGTTGACTTCTTCACCAAATGGGCCGAAGCTATGTCCACTTTCAACAACACCGCTGACATTGCAGCACGTTTTTTTCTTTAACCACGTCATATCCCGCTTTGGAGTACCCCTCCAACTCGTTTCTGATCATGGAAAACACTTCGAGAATGAGATCTTCGTCGAACTCTCATCTCGGTTAGGCTTCTCTCACGAGTTTGCTTCACCATATTACCCTCAGTCTAACGGACAGTTTCAGGCAGTTAACAAAGTCCTCAAGACCATGTTACAACACATGGTTAATAAACATAAAACCAATTGGCATCATATGTATTTTTCTGTGCCATGGGCTTATTGAACGATTGTGAAAACCGCTACTGGTTTCACACCATTCCATTTAGTCCATGGGGTCGAGGCAACTCTTCCCATCGAGTGCAAAATTCCCACCTTACGCACCGCCATTGAGCTCTTGCCTGACACTACTCCAATGGAGAAACGCTTGCTGAACTTGGAGTCTTTGGATGAAGATCATCGATCTTCCTTACATAACAACGAGGAAGCTAAAAAATGATCCAAGGCTACCTTTGATCGCCATGTCAACCTTCGCTCATTCTGTGAAGGCGACCTCATCTTGGCTTATGATATCGCTCATGATACCTTTGGCCATGGAAAATTTGAATCACTCTGGGATGGCCCATACATCATTCAACATTGCCTCACCAAAGGCGCATATATCCTGGCCTCTCCCGAAGGCCTCTCTCTAAAGGAACCCGTCAACAGGTTGTATCTCAAGAAATTTTACACTTAAACGTAGTCATTCTACTTTAGGTTATTTCTTTTCTAGAGTTTTTAATCTTTGTTTTCCTCCCCTCATGTCTAAACTATCCTTTGTGCTATTGACAGATGCTTCCTCCACCAACCTACCACATCGGTTACGCCGACGGCGCCAACCGTTAGACACAAAATCTCGCTTCGGCTGCTTGGGCTCTCTACACCCCCTCACATGAAATGCTCCATACGAGCGACATATGCTTGGGGTCAACAACCAACAACCAAGCCGAATACACTGCTGTCATTGGCCTCTTCTCCGACGCCCAACATCATCATATTCGTCACCTTAGCATCTTCCTCGACTCTCAACTAGTCGTTCTCCAGCTCAACAATGTGTACCGCATCCGTGATCCTTGCCTCTTTCACAAATACCTGTAGGTTAGTCTTTTATCTCAACATTTTGATTCCATTACATTTACACATATTCCAAGACAATTGAATCAAATCACAGATAACCTAGCTAATATTGTGTTAGACTGGCATATATCACATCAGGATACCTCTACACATACATAAACATATCACAATCCTGTCACAACATATATATAGAATAGACATCATCAACCATTAACCAAAAACATGTAAACACCACATAGATCTCAAAAAAGTATACTCATGTATATATATATAGGTCTACAGTGTCATCTGAATGTTTAAATACAAAAAATACACGTATCCGCAGGCCAATATAGCACCTCGGTACAAAATGGGCTCACCAGCCTATATACAAAACAATAATATACATCACAATGCCTCAGAGCACCACTCACGGTGCCTCTAGTGCACCACCACCTAATCCTCCCTCAGGCGGTGGCGGCCCCCCACCTCCCACCCCAGGAGGTGGTGGTCCACCCCCTGCCAGCCCCTCCTTCCTCGGCGGTAGTCATCTGGTCGTCAGCGCAGCAACCACTGCTTCTCTTCGTACTATGGCCCGGCATGGTGGCGGCACCCCCACACACTGCTCTAGGAAAGTCTTGTCCTGGATGCGAGACCATATGCCCTCAGGCACCTCCTGCAATATCGTCTCCAGACGATGGCGTATGTCCTCATAATTAGCTTCGGCCGCTGCTGGAGGAGCATGTGATGGCCTAGCACCTGGGTCATCAAACCGACACCTCCTCGCTGCCCTCTCAGGCTCAGCTGGTCGCACCGCGGCCTCATCCCGCCGACGTCTCTCTCCACGCGACAGTCTCTCCAGTGCTCGCTGTAACTCCACCTCGCGCCCGCAAAGTGCCACATCTGCACATGCAAACAAACAACAGATAGTATCAACATCGATATCATATACATATGGACTGCTATCTCAAAAACAACATCAAAAAAAACATACACACCAACACCACACATACCTCGATGGTCAAAAACCTCCCCTGGAGGTAGCACCATGTCCGGATCATCCCGGAAGTCCACCCCAACATAGGGGTAATGTGAGATCACCTGCGGCATCTGCCGCCATACCTGTGCCGCCTCTGCAAAAAATAAGTGGCCACCTTCGCCACCACCATGGCGAAGCAAAAAAGTCGACCACCGCCTCAACCGCGACTCTCATGCCCCAGGCACCCCCAATAGAATCCTCGGGCGCAACATCGACACCCTCTCTAGAAACCAGGCCACTAGGATGGACTCGAAAGAAAACTCCCCTGTATCAGTAGACCGACAGTGTTCCAACTACGCTACCATCCTCGCATGCAGCGTTAGCCCCCAAGCGAAATGCTCGTCGGCAACACTCTCTCCAGCACCAGAAGCTGGCCACCGCTAATCCGCTGGGTCGCCAGTGACCTGTATACTCGTACAATCATCGCTGCTATACAACGATACGCCAGGGAATCTATCGAAGATATGCTCACCACCATCTCGGACATAAAGTTCTGACCTGAACAATATCTCCGACCAATAGTGGCGAGCAACGTACCCCTAGGCAGCACCGGCTCCGCCGGTAGGGGCGTTCCCCAAAATGGGAGACCATTCAAGAAATATACATCCTCCACCGCAGTGAAGGGGATCTGCTCTCCTCGCATGAGGAAGTAGTGCAGCTCCGAACTCCACATCTAGATCAGGAACTGTAGCAGATACTCCTGTGCCCGTATCAACGGGCACTCAAAGAACTTTAGCAACCCACAGGTTGCCAAAGTCGCACGCACACCGGGCTCCTCAATGGCCACAACGTCTTGCAGCTGAGATCAGTCTCGCTCTCGCCACCCCACTGGCATCGTCACCACCATCCACTTGTAGAAAACACATAGTCCTATATCAGCTCAAGCAACCATCAACAACATAAAAAATACTCATTTTTCTACACCTCAACCTTGCCTCCTAGGCGTGGTTTTGTTATCCATAGGCGCACACATATGCGCGCTTATTCACTACACAGGTGCGCACACATGTGTGC
This sequence comes from Picea engelmannii, assembly GCA_009831015.1. Lineage (NCBI taxonomy): Eukaryota > Viridiplantae > Streptophyta > Pinopsida > Pinales > Pinaceae > Picea > Picea engelmannii. The sequence continues at coordinate 493,460 of ML780712.1, read as the reverse complement.
CTTTTCACTACACAGGTGCGCACCTGTTTGTTTCACAGGCGTGCTCCCACGCGCGCCTATTCACCATACAGGTGCGCCGAGAAGCGCGCCTGTTCACCATACAGGTGCACCGAGGTGCGCGCCTGTTCAACCCACAGACACGCACTTGTGCGTGCCTGTTCAAATCACAAGCGCGCCCTTCGAGCGCGCTTTAAATTCTCTCTACCGTGCTCCCATGCGCGTATATCTGGTGGACAAGTGCGCACATATACGCGCCTATCACCGGATCACCCGCGCATGTGGGGCCCATATCCCCTAAAAGTCTCTGTACGCCCCCCCGTACAGCCCCTGCCCAAAAAATGAAATTCTATTTCTATGCAGGATGATCAGACCGCTAACCTAAAGCTCGCTAATCACCAATCGGATGCCTCGCCCTCCCCGAATCTCCAAATCTCCTCTGAAAACTGCTTGTCCAGTCACTATTGCAGCAGGTACAAATGAGGTGGCAATGTGGGCCCTACAGCTATATATAGGCCTTTTTCCAAACTTCCACTCACCATTCCGGGAGCCCACGGTGTCCATTTTTTAATTCGTCTTCAGCCATGGGATCAACATCCCGTCACCTACATCACAACAGTCCCTGGGCCTCTCTTCATCCTGAACCCCCGGGGCACCTTTTTTTTTTCATCCATGGTCAGGTACGCATGCACATATTTCACGCTTATCAAATACATGCTCATATCTTCGATTCTTTTCAGATATTGTTCACTTTGGGTATTTGGTTTTCCTGTGTGCAGGTACTTGATCATCATACATCGACACAACCCCTTCAGGTATATATTCAGTACTGGCATGTAGTCTTTTCTGCTGTATCGCACTTACATTTCCACTCACACCCTCTGATATTTGCCTCTAGGCTCCCCATTCCTGGCTCTGTAGTACCCACACCTCCATTTGCATCTTCGGTAGTGTTACCCGGTAGAATTCTTAGCCACATGAGTTGTCCCATTCATAGCTCCTTTTGCCACTTTTTGACACTCATGCTATTTTTCATTACCCTTTATGGATGGGAGTCCCGATAGTCTTTCATCATGTCGCGAATCAGCCACATACTCCTTCTCCTCATTTTGCTAGCTTTCCCACACGGACTCCCAGATTATCTCTTTATAGTTCTATTTTTTTACTTGCACCTCCGCAATATCATGAACCCTCCATTTCATCCACAATCAGTTTGCCCATCTGTGAACCTACCTTCATTTCACCTATCTCATACATAAACTCACCAATGGGGCCCCCACCCTTCATCAGTTTTCTACACAAATTATGCCCTACGTGGGCCACCCATATCACACTGGGGCACCCGTTTATGTATTTGTACATTTCTCCCCAATTATTCGTTATTTATTGTACAAACACCTTTATTTCCAGTCATTACATTATCTTTTTTGTCGTCACCTTTGGCGACTTGCTTCCCTCATTTTGGCCAAACACAACCCATGTCACCCTTGGTTGGAGCATTACTTATCATCTACCCTTGCCGACATCGTCCATATCTTCAGAGTACCCCATAGGTCACTTACCCCTACCCTCTGAATTTGTTCACCTTGTCCCGCCTCTGGCACAACTTCTCACCGGTCTCGTCGTCCCCCTGACACTCGACCTCGTTACACGGTTGTGACCACTTTTTATCTCATACATCCTCCAACCAAGGGAAGTCTTGAGTCTTCCCACTTCTTGACTTCATCCATGTACCTCTTCCACTTCGTCACCTCAGTAGATTTCATGAAGCCCTTCGCTTCTGGGAGTTGCATTCCCCTTTTGTCGACATCAGCATAATTTTCTAGAAGGGCGACGGTATCTTGATTCTCATTCTCCACTCAATGAGAGATCTCGGACGACAGAGGGAGAAACACCATTGCTCCCTGCTGTCGTTGACCCCCATAACATTCGATGCCAACACTTTCTTGTGTTAAGGTGGGTCTTACTTTATGACTATTGCAGTTCTTTCTCTCATTTTCCGCAGACCTCTGAACATTGGCTGGGATATCAACGCCCACATAATCGCTGCTACTTCTTACCACGATCACTGCCTACTATTCAGAGTATGTTCATTTGCAGAATTGTCTTTTGCCTTTCTCACAACCGCCCCCGAGGGCACTGCAGTCATCTACACCAACACTTCAGTCATCCTTTTTCAGAGTTACATGACACGAGCATGGGGCATGCCCGCCTCGTTTGTACACAGTTTTATATTTTACACACCTCACGGAAGGTCGGGTCCTACCGGTTCCTTTTTCCCTCCAACGGATTTCTCTGGAAAATAAAACTATTACTCTCTCTTAGAACAACATTCTCAGTAGAAGAAACATTGATGGATTTCGGTTATACGTATGCTCCTAACCTCATCCATCAGGGGGAATCTGTTATCACTGAAATTTCGTCCGCACATGGTTACAAGAACTCAGCATCGTCAAACAGTGATGAAGTCATTCATGGACCTGAATTAATACCACAACATTCAAAAAGGTCAAAAAACTATACAAAGTAGTGAAAAATTGAAGAGCGCTTTGCAGACATTGGGCGCGCGCGCACATGCACGGAACATGAACGTAGAAATCACGCACAGGTGCACGATGCACGACTGTTAGCGCAAAAAGCCGCGCACCTGCTAAAAAACGCATTTATGGAAGTGGTCGGCCTCCCAACCACTTATGGTTCATCTCCCAAGCCGATTTGACCCTCAAATCTGGGCTGGATCCGACTGGTGGGCTGGTCAAAGAGCTAATAATGCCCTAAGTGGCCTCTTTTCACACTACAAAGCAGTTAAACAATAACCCAAAGCAATGCTATAAAAAGCCATGAATGCACCTCATTTTCTCAAGGAATTCAAAGTAATGTTATGCTGCCTATATTTTTTTGAAGACTCCATCCTTGACACAAGCACATTGGCACCATTACATTGGACAATCCATCTAACCATTGAGTGGATTTGTAAAGAGTTCTTTCATCACCATTTTCCATTTTCTTTGTTGTAAGAAGAGCTAGCTAGTGAGGGTCCAAGAGCCTTCCCTTGGAGGAAGAAGGGACCCACAGTCCCCTTTCTTCTTGGTGCTTTGTTTTCATCAATAGATTAGCCTCAAACATTGGTGACATGGGTCTTTTTGTTCTTTTTATTTCTATGTCCCTATGCTCATGATTTTAATTTTTATTGCATCTATTAGTTTAATTATTAATCATAGTTTTTTTTTTTTCTTTCTCTAACTCTTTTCTCTACAGCTGTCCTGCTCAGCAGACCCAACTGAGCTTGCAAGTACCTCTTATTTTCTCACCAAGGTGACGAAAGAGGTCCAACAGATTGGCGACTCCGCTGGGGAAATGTATCAATTTCCTACCTCATTTGGGTTTATTTTGATCTTCTTTTAGTTTGTTTAACTTGCAGGTGCACTAACCAGCCTAAGCCGACCTGCCAACCAACCAATTCCAAGTTGAATTGAGAGAAATCCATTCGGATTTTTCATTCTCGGCCATGTGCCACATATGCGCGGGTTTTTGTGCCTACAGACGCGCATCGTGCGCCCATGCGCTTGACTCATGGTTCTCTTCTGCGCGTGTGCGCTTTTTAATTTGTCTCTGCTCACGCACATGCGCTCTGTGCGCCTCTGTCTCCACTGGGACCCGCACATCTGTGCAAAATTTCACATTGTAAAGTTGTTGAGATGTGGGGAAGGCCATTTGCCTTCTTAAAAATGATGTCAAGCATGTTTTAAAGCTGCACCACACTTAGTCCCCTCATCATATAAAGGGGTTAGTCAAAAAACACATAGGCACTTAGGTGGATAAAATCAATTTCCCTTATTTGTTTTTTTCCACATGGATGGCCTGTTTTTGACTCACAAGATAAGTTGGAAATAATTTTTAATCACATTTAACTTACATTGGGACCAGAAGTTGAATTACAATCTCTTAGTATGCTCTTCTCTCGCGCCTCCAAGCGACCTTGAGAATCAGAAAAAGATTGTGAAACAAGTTCATCTCCCTTAAAAGAACATTAAAACCTTTAGGAGAGGACAACAACCCTTGTTGGGACTCCTCTTAGTTTTCTTTTTCAAACACATCTTAATGTTGTAACGGGCCCATACATGCCCACATGCTACAAAGATAGGATAATGTTTGAATTTTTGCTTTCTTAGATCAAAACACTAGGGAAGTTTAAAGGTTTGTGTTATAGGAAAATCTGCCTGCGGACAAGTAGATCGACCTCTAAGGTTTGACCTTAACCCTAGACAGAAAAGTGATTATCATGGACACTGAATTTCTTTCGAATCTATCTAAGCCTAATGCATGAGAAGGAAGAGTAACAGAAGTACC
>ML780712.1:467248-479392 GCA_009831015.1 Picea engelmannii | reverse complement strand
CTCCCTCCTATCTTAGGGGGAGTATCTGGTCGTGCCCGCTCATCGACACCTCCTTCACACACTCCTGTGAGTGCTACTATCTTAGGATCAACTTTGCTTGGTTCTACATTACTTGGGTCAACTTCCCAAGGTCATTCGTTCACTCGCTCTCCTTTACACGGAAGCAGGGGAACCACTTCCTCTCAAGGAGGGAGCACCAACCCACCTATCCCCCCTCAAGGGTCAGGTTCACAACACACTATGGCCGGAGCTAATCCTCCCCCCCCCCACTGCAGATGCCATATTTGGCCTCTCTCAACATACCAGATCTCACCAAACTCACCAATGATCCTATATTGCATGATCCAACATGGCCTGCAATGCCAACCAAACTACCTTCAGACATACCAAAGTTTGAAGGAAAGGTAGGCGATGACCCTGCCAACCATGTCATGACCTTTCGCCTATGGTTCTCCTCCAATAGCATTATGGATGATTCCATCAGGCTGCGATTGTTTGAACGCACACTCAGCGGCCCATCGACTAAATGGTACGTCGAAGAAAAATCAGGGTTCCACGCAACTTTTGAGTCATTGGCCAAAGCATTCTTGACCTTCTTGCAACTACCCATCCACCACAACAATGGTCTAGAACTACTTTCTAATTTCAAACAAACCTCAGCCACACACATCGCTGACCACATTCACGAGTGGCGTAGACGACGTAGTTTGTGAAAAGCAGAAACCACTAAGCAACAATGTCTCGACTGGTTTCTTAGATCCCTTGTCTCTCTTCTTGGTAAGGATGTAGCTTCCAACTTCCCTCAATCTGAAGAGGAATCCATCAACAAGGCCCAACAGTATGACCTCATCTATGCACAGTCAGGATACTTATACACGGTACTTCCTGATCTTCCAAAACTTGTGCCATTTGGCCAAGACAAACCTTGGATGTCTCACTCAGCAGACGGACTAATCGGTGCCACCACACACCATGGTCCACAACCCCAACCACCACTGATGTATGGAACACCTCAATACCCACTGGCATACGGGGGCACTTCTTATTACCCCCCACCCCCTTATCAACAACCATACCCTGTTTCTATACCTCCACCCATCAGTGGACCACCACCGACACCTCCCATACATCTACCTATTCCCACAAACAATGGTACTCCCTCAACATCAACTTATAGTACTAGAAAAAGCACTACACTTTCCTATGTACCTTATGGATCGATACCACCACAAAATCCGTACTTCCCATTTCCTGGTCCTGCACAACCCATGGCTCCCCCACATCCTCATGCGGGGGTGAATTTTGTTCAACCCTCTGTTGTTCAACAATACCAAAGTTTTGAGCAGTTGAATACAGCCAATCCAACCCATCCTTCGAACAATGCCAAGAAGGAAGGACGAAACAGGAATAACAACAACCCAGGTCAAGGTGGGAATCAACCCCCACAACACCAACCCACTGGGGGCAACCAGAAGCAAGGGAACCAAAACCCCCAAGGGGGCAATAATAATAATAAAAGCCAAGGGAAAATAATGTTAAAACCATCTTCCCTTGTGCCCTTTGTGGTGAGTTCGTCCATTACACTCATCATTGCCCCCAGATCGTTGATTTCAAACAGTTGAAAGACTTTGGTAGTCTTCCCCATTCTCTTGCACAACCTGCCCCTCAGCAGGCACCACAAAAATACGTGCAACAACCCCCTCCCACTGTGCTGCAAAATCCTATTCCACATCAAGGTGTGATAAACACCCAATAGGACACACATCATCCCCCACCTCAGGTGGGACAATACCTCAACCCCAACAATCCAGCAGAGCGTACAATTCTTCTCACCAGTGAGGAAGAAATCCTTCTGCAAACGCGTAATCGTCAGTATCATGCCCTCACTGAGTCTACTCCCATCTCTCCAGAGACAAACCCTACACCGACGGGATCCCCGTTGGTGATCCCTCAACTTCTCGGGGTCGTAACTTTTGCATACGACCTCTGTTTTAGGCATGTGATAGCATGTTGGAAAGGTATTTTAGATAAATACACATTACGTCATAAAACTCTGATTCTTTCTATAGTTTGACTATGGCTAGCCCAAAAAATATTTTTTAGGGCCCCAAAATGGCCCTGGAAGTACATCAAGATGTGCTGACATGAAAACATACAAAATAAGCTAGTTGGATTAGGGGGGAGGCCACCAATATCCACCTGGAAGATGTGTAGGGCTTCATATAGCCTTGGAAATGTAGAACCCACAATTACAAAGAAGTACAGAAGAACGTGTTGAACTAAAAACTTTCAAGAGCAACTAGTTGGAATAGGTGGGTGGCCACCGATATCCACCTGGATCAATCTTGCCCCATTAGGAAGCAATGGTATCAATTGTGTTGAGTCCCCCCATTACGTGAGGAAACTTCTGCTAAATTTATCCTCAGGTGAGCCACTTTCCTTGGTGTAGGAGTTGCCCTACCTTGACAACCCGATAAAGCTAAATCCTCTACTAGCAAGTTCCCTTGACCTGTGTGTCCATGATATGATCAGTGGATGCCTATTCCATGCAGTCAGGGTTGAGATATGTTGATGTCAGCTTTTATGCGATCTCTGAAGTGTCCAATAATGGTGGTAAATATGGTCGAAGGAGGTCCACATTGAATATTGGGTGCAAGCCAAGGAAGGGTGGAGTGTTGAGCTCAAAATAATTTCTACCCACAACCTCGGTGATAGTGTAAGGCCCATAGAGAAGGGGGCGAAGCTTTCGATGGGGCCCTGTAAGACACTCCTTTTGAAAATGTAACTAGACTTTGTCTCCAACCTGAAACTGGTGTGGTATCCTATGTTGATCATGGCGCTGCTTGTACTTAGCATTGGATTTATAAAATCTCTCATGGACCTATTGGTAGATGTGTTGAATCTTCTCAATGAATTTGGTGGCTTTATCGGTCTTAGACTGAGCATGGGAAGATTATGCCTGTGTGGTTGCAAGAGGTAGTGTAACATCAATGGGACCCAAGGGTTGGAATCCCAACCCCACCTGAAATGGGCTATGGTCGATGGAGATATGGATAGCCATGTTGTAACTGTGATGAACATAGGGGAGAATCTCATCCCATGTATGCAGATTTTTAGAGTTGTACATGCGCATGATGTGCACAATCATCCAATTGCCAACCTCTATTTGGCCATCTGTTTGGGGGTAGAAAGGAGTGGATTTAGTGAGCTTGGTGTCCAACAGTGACCATAGACTTGACCAAAATTTGCTGAGGAATCTGTTGTCCCGGTCGGATATGATGGTTTGTGGTATCCCAAAATGGACCCACACTTGTTCGAAGAAGAGTTTGGCAGTATTTTCCACTGTGATATTCTTCTTGCAGGCTGTGAGGATGGCCATTTTCGAAAACCGATCAATGACCAAAAATACACAATCATTTCCTTGCTTGATGGATGGAAGGAAAGACATGTAATCCATCGAGATGGATTCCCAAGGCTTCTCAGAAGTAGGAAGAGGGGTGTATAAGCCTTGATTCTTGATGGCTAGCTTGATAATGGCACATGCAATGCAATATCTGATATACTTTCTGACGTACTGTCAAAGTTTTGGCTAATAAAAATGTTTCTGTAGAACGACCATAGTTTTCTCTATGCCAAAATGTCCTGCCATCCGACTGTAGTGGGCTTCCCAAATCAGCTTTGCACACTCACTTGCAGGAACACAGAGATGGCCAAGATGGCATAACAGTCCATCCTGAATGTGAAAATCAGTGACATTCGCCTAAGAGATGATAGGTGGTGGCAAAGTCCATATCTTACTAACAAAGTTGGGGCCAGTCAGATGCCTCATGTCCATAGGAATGGAGCACAGTGGTGAGTGTATCCACGAGAGGTCGATTGAGGCAGTCAACGACATGATTTGTGCTCCATGTCTTATAATTGATGTTGAGATGGAACTTTTGCAGGTAGGTGGACCACTTCTGATGGAAGTCGTTTTGCAATTTACCCGGTGTCTATATGAACTGCAGAGGCTTGTGATGAGTGTGGATGATTGTCTCCTTTCCCATAATGTAATGTTTCCATTGACGGCAGGCTTGTACAATGTAATATATTTCCTTATCATAGGTGGGGTATTATTGGATAGTATCTGAGAGTGTCTCACTATGGTGTGCCACCAAATGACAGTGTTGAGTGTGAATTGTGCCTACAACATAGTCATATGCATCAGTCTCAATATTGAATGATTTTTGTAGATCGATCAAGGAGAGTACTGGAGTTGAGCACAAGCGATGATTCAGATCATCAAATCCTCCTTGTTGTTCCTTCTCCCACAAAAAATTTTCCTTGCCACCGCCCTTGGCCGCTTGGCCGAGGGCCCATGCAATATGGGAGAATCCCAACACGAACCATCGGTAGAAGTTGGTCAATCCCAAGAAGCTCTGAAGCTCGGTTAGTGTGGTCAGGGTTAGCCAATCATGAATGACTTGGATCTTAGCTGGATCAACATGTACCCTATGCTCATCAACAATGTATCCCAAGTATTGGACCTTGCTCATGCCCAAGGATATTTTTTCCAAGTTGTCATATAGCTTGTACTGCCGTAGAGTGCTCAAAACATGTTGAATATGCCACATGTGCTCATCCCAAGTTCTGCTGAAGATGAGGATGTCATCCAAATATACCACCACAAAAGAGTTGGTGAAGGGTCTCAATACATCATCCATCAACCTCATGAAAGTGGATGGTGCATTTGTTAAGCCAAAGGGCATGACCAACCATTCAAAGAGACCTTATTTAGATTTGAAAGATGTCTTCCATACATCAATTGGTTTGATGGGAACCTAGTGATAGCCAGACTTTAGGTCAATCTTCCTAAAGAAATTTCCCCCTTGAGTTGGTTAAGAAGGTCCTCAATCCTAGGAATTGGGTACTGGTTCCTCACTGTGATTTTTTTTAATTCTTTGTAATCAATGCATAGTCGCCAAGTCCCGTCCTTCTTCTGCACCAGTACAATCGAGATTCTGTAAGGGGAGGAGTTGGTTCTGATGTGCCCCTTCTGAAGAAGCTCTGGGATCTGATGCTTGATTTCGTCATTTTATATCAGTGAGTGACGATAGACTACTCCATTAGGAAGAGGTTCACCGAGGGTTAGATTAATTGGATGATTGACTTAGCAGTGCGTCGGTACCCCGGTGGGTGAGGAGAAGATGTCTATGTACTCTTCCACGATCTCGTCCACTTGCTTCTGTAGAAAAGAGAGGCTCTATGTAGAGGCCATGAATATGGTAGCGACCTTATGCTTACTGTGAGCACGGATCACAAAGAAGATGAACTTCCCGGATTGTGAAATGACCTTACTGCATTTATTAGAAGAGATTAAAGAAATAGCGGTAGGCGGTGCTACCTCTGGTATCCTGTACAATTGTCTACCCAAAGTAATAATAACACCGTGGGGCCTAGACTCATACACAACATGACACTTCCACAAATATGGTTGTCCTAAAAGAACATCACAAACTTCAAGGGGAGAAATATCACACAATACCTCGTCTTTGAAAGGCTTGATGTCATAGGGCAGATGACACTGTTGGCTGACACAAAGATCTCTTCCTTGGAAAAGTTAGCCGGTGGTGTAGGGATGTGAGTGCGGTGTTATCGGCAGGTCCAATTGCTTGACAACCTCTGCTGAGATAAGGTTCTTCTGACTGTCGCTATTGACAATGAAATGGAGCGGAGCCTCCTTTACCCACATTTGTGAGTGAAAGAGGTGTTCCCCTTCCTCTCGTTCTTTTGGTTTGCTTGTCTGGACTTTGGTGGTAGCGACAATGGAACTGGGTTCAACATTGATGATCCGATTCCCTCCTTCTGGATTTGATTCGGAGTCAAAATCGGCCTCAGACTCGGACGCCATCAGCTTGACCACAAGTCACTGCTTGGAGTGACATTATTTAGTGTTGTGCCAAGGGATTTTATGGTATTCACACCATTTTCCCGTGTCCTTCTTCGACTTTTCATTGCCCTTCTTGTGTTGTGGCTTGGGATGGTTGTCCTGAGAGTGCCCATCTTTTCTTTGTCCCTTGTTGTGTGGGTTGGGGCCACCTTTGCCTTGCTTCGGTTGTGAGGATTTTACAGATCCAAACTCTCGCCTCTTCTGCTTAAATTTCTACTTGATCTTGAAAACATATCTATAAGTCGTACCCAAGGAGGCGATGTCCAGAAACTCCATTTCTATTTGAATGTATCTATGAAAATAGCCGATATTTCAACATCGGATTTTTCTCAGAGTCTTTGATACCCAATTTGGTGCGCATGGTGTGGAAAATATTGGTGAAATCTGGTACTTTCTGGTCCCTTTCTTGACATAGGGTGGTCCATCTGGTGTACTAGTCCTCGTAGCTTCCAACGGAGTAGTATCGTTGTTTAATGGCATCCCAGAAGGAATCCCATGTAGGGGAAACCACAAATATTGCATATGCCTCTATGGCCCTTTGCTCGGAGTAAGTATCCCACCTGTCCTTAACATGGGGGATGACCTTGAGGAGTGAAAAAGTAATATTTTCCCTACCAAAACAATTGTGGACCGAAAAATAGCCTTCGAGTAGATTCAACCATTTATCTACAACATCCGCATCTATCAGTCCTTCAAATAACGAAATATCAAAATTCACATGTACCTTAAAGGGGGTTGCATGGCTGTTTGTTGAAGATGCTTCTCCTTTGGGAAGTCACCGAAGGATCTGCACAAATTTGTCCATCATTTTGTTCCTTTGTCGCGCGAGGGATTCCTCGAGCAACATTTTGAAAGGATATCCTGCTCCATCATCTTTCTTTTCATTCCCCATGGGTTGTTTTGAGGCTCAGGACGACTGATATTGCAACGACTCGATCGGTTCGAGTCCCAACTTCTTGTACCCAAATCTTGTCGGGGACATGCATGAAGAAAAATAAATGAAGAGAAGACCACTCTGATACCACCGATCCATATTTAGGAGCGGAATGAATTGATTAACAGACTAAATACAGTAAACATAGAGATATGAATAACAACACAGATATCCAATGAGCGATATATTCTATTGAATAAATGAAATAGGTTGAAACTATAAAATTGCAGAACTAAAACACTTGCTCGAATGGTGGTAGCTATCTCTGAGAAGAGATGTGGCTGCCACGTGCATATGTCTGAGCATAATGATTACAATGAGGCTCCAGAGGCCTTTTTAATATTACTCATGAATGCCAAAACCCTATACATCCAAAAACCTAACCCTAGGAGATGAAACACCAAAATTTATGTGGGCCCCTATGGGTAATTTCGTACCTCAACTTCCTGGGGTCGTAACTTTTGCATACGAACTCTATTTTAGGCGCGTGATAGCCCATTGGAAAGGTATTTCAGAGAAATACACATTACACTATCAAACTCCGACTCCGTCTACAATTTGACTATGGCGAGCCCCCAAAAAATTTTTTAGGGACCCAAAACGGCCCTGGAAGTACAACAGGATGTACTGACATGAAAACATACAAAATAAACCAGTTGGATTAGGGGGGAGGCCACCAGTATCCACCTGGAAGATGTGCAGGGCTTCATACAACTCCAAAAGTGTAGAACCCACAATTACAAAGAAGTACAAAAGAACGTGTTGAACAAAAACTGTAAAGAGGAGCCTGTTGGAATAGGTGGGTGGCCACCAATATCCACATGGATCAATTGAAGATGAGTCCATTTGAAGTATTGTATGGAAGAAAATGTAACACTCTCGTGAGTTGGGATAATCCAACAGAAAGAGCAGTTGTTGGGCCAAAATTGTTAAAAGAAATGGAAGAGCAGATGGAAAAGATAAAGCAGAATTTAAAGGCTTCCTAGGATAGGAATACAATTTATGTAGACAAGAACAGAGTTTTCAGATATTTTAAAGTAGGCGAACATACATGTGTTTCTGAAAGTGAAGGAAAAGAGATGTTCGCCAAGATTAAGAAGTTGCCCAAAGTTGGCAGGGAGATATTGTGGACCTTTTGAAATATTAAAAATGATAGGGCCAGTTGCATACATGATAGAATTTCCTACATCCATGAGAGTACATAATGTATTTCATGTGTCATGGTTAAATAAATATGTGCCTGATCCTAACCACATAATTGATTAGAATGTGATCCAGGTGGAGCATAAAGGGGATTTCTGGTGGAACCAGTACGTATCCTGGACCAGAAAGAAAAATTGCTCAAGAACAAATCCATAGGGTTGGTAAAGGTTCAATGGACCTGTTACAATCCGGAAGATGCTACATGGAAGAATGAAGAAAACATGCGGGAAGAGTACCTGCAATGTTTTGACAATTTTGAAGAAGACAGAATGCAAGGCTCCATTTTTGAAAGCTAGAGTTCCGGAGCCACATCTCAGAGTCCTAGCCAATTGTGTTGAGGACCTTCATAAATGAATGGCTCATTCCTTGAGTTAACCTTGATAAACAATGATAAATGAATGGTGCATTCCTTGGGTCGACGAGAAGAGAGGAACATGATATTGATGGTTGGAGCTATTAAATTGTAGAATTTTTATTTCTAAGTATTGTGATGTAAATTTGCATATATATATATATATATCGGCATAGAGTGCATCGAGGACAATGCACAATTGTAGGGGAGGGGGAATGTAACATCCCCATTATAATCTCCAGTTTAATAATGCTTATGTGGATATAATATGTGGCTACGACCAAACGATATAATATGTGAATTGTATTTCAATGTTTTAATAATAAAATGTGATTCCAGTTGCTAAAGGGGACATGGACAATAGATGGTGGTTGAATTAATTCACAGGAAAGGGAAGTGTCTAGGATAATGGCCAAGAGGGGGTCAAAGGGGGAAATACCCATGTATATTAATTTAACCCATTTTTCCTAAACTTGCTTATTGTATACAAACCCTCCAATTTTCTGACTGAGTGTTCCCAAAGCCGATCATTGAATACATGTAAGAAGGTGGGTGTGAGTGGTCACATCCCAAAGTTATTGGAAACATGGGGGTTGAGTACAATCATCTTGGGGAATAATGTGAGTCAAGAAAGGCAAGCCAAAGAGAGGAAATTCGTATGGGTTGGGGGAAAACAGTTTGACACATCAAGTTTTGTGCATGGGAAGAAAGGGGAGAGAAAGAAAGAGATCCTAGAGCTGGTGCAACCATGGATGGAAAATTCAAGAGCAGGTTGGAGCATAATTGGAGTGAATTGGAGCTGGAAAACTGAAGAGCCAAGTTGTCAGGCCTGAAGAGTGAACTCTTGTGTGAGTTGCACTAAACCAACAAGTGTTTGTTGTTGGTTTGTTGATAGTTTTCCTAGGAACAAGTTCCCTTGAGTTCCCAGCTGAGAGATTCCTAGCTATCTGTGCTAGAGAAACCCTGATAAATGAATGACAAATTCCTTGGGTTAACCCTGATAAACAAATGGTACATCCCTTGGGTTATCCTTGATAAACGGATGGTACATCCCTTGGGTTATCCTTGATAAACGAATGGTGCATTCCTTGGGTTGGGAAGATCAGGAGGAAGAGAGCTAGTAGAAAAATCAGGATAGTTGTAGGAGAATATCAGTTGGGTTATGAATTTTATGAGCTATGAGTGGACTGTGAGAGACCACCCACTTTTCTGGATTACTAGCCTCAGCTCGGGGGTGACTAGTTGTTGATATTTGGAACAATTAGTCTATGGTTGGGTGGAACGTCTGTGCCAAGCAACTGGTTGCACGATTCTTGTTTAAATATAAGTGTTTTATCTTGTTGTTGAGTTATTTACATGTGTTATTGTTGTGTGTGAACTCTACGTAAATGGGAATGACTTATATGCTATTGTAATGAGTGGTTTAGTTGCATTTCATGTTGATTATTAGCATGCTTTAGATTCCTCTGTTTTATGGACATAGAGAATAGCTAAATCTGTTTTAAATTTGTCGTTGTAAGCTATAGTAAATCGACTAACAGTAAAATAATTTTTTTAGTTAGCAGAATTTTGTTTTCATGTGTATTTTGCACCTTAACATCTCTCGGTCGGGCTGGGGAACGTTACATTATGGTATCAGATTCGTAAGATAAATATTTTTATGTGCCGTGGCCAAGCCTGGGCGCTGGGTACGTTATAAAATATGTGAAGTATACCCTTGTATTAATGATTATCAGAAAAATGAAAGCAATGTTCACATGCCTCTTAAGGTAGGAGGACCTTTCAATAAGCAGAGCTTTCATTACAACAATAGTTGACAAAAACATTCCACAACCTCCTAGATCTTTGAATATCTACTATAAGTAACAAAACCCTAACTACTTTTGGTCCCATCATTAATGAGCACCAACTACTTAGTGGGCCTTATTCAATAAAGTGAACCCTTTTACATTAAATAACTATTCACTGCTATCTACTAAGCCTTTTTCAAAGAAGATGGTTGCATACATTAATTGACTAACTCCTAAGTAACATAAAGTAGGGAAGTTCGGGTAGGACACTAATAGAAGGAAGATGAGCTTTTATAGTTGTAGATACAAGTCCAAGTTGCGACCATAAATATGTTATATTCTCTCTCGCTCTCTGACACACACACCTCTTCGTATCCACACTACAAAAATAAATATTTCAAGATGGATTGGTTTAGGTAGAGGTTTGTGATTTGTAATGATTATGGTCACCCTAGCTATGAGGAGTGAAAAGTGACCAAAATATATAAGATTATTAAAATTTGACTATATAGATAAGATGTAAGATTATTAATCAATAAAATGTTTTTTCAATGAGACTTTGCCAAATTTAACTCAAAACACTTGAAATCGATCAAAACGAACACTATTGATATCACAACTTGATTACAAAATATAAAAAACATTAAAAAAAAATATGAAATACAAAATATTCCAATAATGAAAAATTCATTACAATTTGTTTCACTTACCCAAACCATTAGTGGCTCGTTTACTCCAAACATTTGGAAAAATAAATTTAAATGCAATCAATCTTAATGTGTTGATGGGGATGGTAGAGCGACTCAACCATTCCAACGACTACAATTCCATTCCTCTTCTTCTTCTTGTTTGTTTGGTTGGAAAATAGCGTCCCTCGTGATTGAACCAAACGACAAAGCTTCCAATCCGAGGACCACGATATCGCTTATCTCAAGATGTGATACAAGTGGTTATAATATACATGCATCTCGCCACATTCCTTCTACTTTTATGCGAGTAAACAACACGAGGGATAATGTCAATGTCTGTTTATATATATAATTTTATTATTTTATTTAAATTTATTTATTTTATTTATATTTGTAAATAATATTTTTATTAAATTTGTTAATATATATTAATTTATTTTATTTAAAAAAATTTGAATCAAACACCTTTTAATATAAAACTAATAAAATATTTAATAATATTAATGATAATCAATTAAATTTCTAATTATTAATATATTATATATAATATATTTACTTATATTCTTTTAAAATGTATGGTTTAATAGATATGTGAAACTTTCCATAACATGTATGTATTGACTAATTCAATCATCATTATTGTATTTGAAAGGATTTTTTTTCCTAAACTAGATGGATGATATATGAAAAAGAATGCTAAATGTTTTATGAATATTAATTTTTTTGGTTTGTTACAATTTTTATCATAATTATAATTTTAGATTGATGAAATTGTTTTTAATTCTAAAATGAATTCAATACCTTCAAATATTCCTATTAAAAATGGATTGTATAATATTAATATGTGATATTTACAATTCCATAAATTCAAAAAAATTCTTAAAAAATTTCGATTAAAAACATCAATTTTTCTTTTATTTTTTATTTTTAAATTAAAAAAAACAAACTTCACATTAATATATCCCAAAATATTTTATTATACTTCATCCTCCCTTACGCATTCCATTGTATAAAAATTATTACACATTACACATTCCATTGTGTAAAAATTATTACACAAGTCCATTGTATATAAATTATTAGTGTTGATATTCTTCATGTATAAATTACTAATATTGCCTATTTTCATTCCTACTCATTAGTGATTTTCAATATATTTATAATAAAAAAATATTAGTTCTTATCCTAAGAATTAATATTAAGATTTTCTTAAATTGATTATACCCATTATAATGTTGTGTATACTT